>PVJA010013582.1:0-49190 GCA_004027025.1 Myocastor coypus | reverse complement strand
CAAAAAAAAAAAAAAAAAAAAAAATCCTTAATTACAATGCATGGAACGCAGAGCTAGATTGGTGAGATGAGCTTTAGGAGGCTTAGATTCAATAGCCTCCAACATCACAAGCTTCACTGGTGGCCCACTGCAATTGCAAAACCTTTGACTGTGTATGTATCTGCTTCCTCTTAGTCCAAAGAGTAGTATATTCTTTTCTTTTCTTTTTTTTTATTTTTTTATTTTCCTAAGCAACATCAATAGGGAGGTGGGTCATGCCCACACACTGTACTCTGTAGAATGATTGTGAGGACAATATGCAATATGTCAACTTTCAAAGAAAAGAAAGGGGAAAAGAAAAAAAAAAAAGTAATGTGGATTTAGAAAGGTTAATGTTTAATTGTTTGATCAGTCGTATATACTACCTATATGTATTAATCTAAACTGATCTGATGATGAAAATATGTAATATAACCTTTGTTAAATTTAAACAATAAAAAAGAAATTGGAAAAAAAAAGAATTAAAACAAAACATTACAAGTGTACAGATTTTCACTTAACAAATATAAATTTCATAGTATTTGTTATAGTACATGGTGTTGTCCTCCAACCAGTTATTCATATTGCCAGGCACATGCATGTAAAATTGAAACAAGAAATTTAAAAAAAAATGTAAGAAATTAAAAAGCGAAGAAGTACAAACAATTGAAAAAAGAGACGAAACAAAGCATTAACTGCTTCTTTTCATAAACCAGCAGAAATGCACAGTACGGTTGTCCTCAGCACCCTGCTTACATACATAGGTACCCTCACTCCTTTTAAGGAAAAGATGTTCAAGTGTCTTTTTCTATCTATTTGACACATTTAGAATACTTAGTGGTTTGTATTGAGATATCTGAAGAAATATAGAAAAATACAGAAATATGGAAAAATTTTGGCCTTAGAACTTCCTACATGAGCTGTAAAGCATGTTTGATTTTGTGGGATTTAGATTGGTAGCATCTTGTTCATATTGTTGTTTTGCTAAAAATATACACTGCCTAATCCAGGCTTAAATAGGGTAAGATTTACATAGATGTGTCACTGGAAGTGGGGAACGCATTAATCTGATTATGATGTTGATTTTGCGTTGTGTTTCAGTAGTGGTGATGTGTAACTAACTGCGTGGATGTTAACCTTGGCCATTTTGTTGTTCAAAGTCCTAGGTACAAAGATCTCTGGCTATCAGTAATTTCATTTTACTGATACTTCAGTAGTAGAGTATTGCTGGTTTTTTATTTAATATAATTACTTTTGAAGACACGCAGTAACAGGGAAAGGGAAAAAAGCCTAATGCTGCAGTTTTAATAATAATGTTGATAAATATGTATTTCTCCTTTCATAATAAAGCATTTTTACTTCCTTGGATTCAGCTATGTTTCTCTTTAACATCTGACATACAGAATCAACCCAAAGTTTAACCCATGTATTTATACTACTTTTGCAATGTAATGGGCAAATGTAGAATTATACTTTACGAAAAACTTTGTCATGTAATTAATTGTTGTGCTCTTTTTTGTGTGTTTCTGCAGCTTGCACCATCTCTTCCTTTGCAAGAAGATTTTGTTTATCACTGGAAGGCAATTACCCATTACTACATAGAGACTTCAGGTCAGTATCAGTGATTAATGTCAATTAATCAACCACAAATTTGTGAGATACCAAAATTGATTTCAAAGTAAGTTTTAAAAATTATTTTATATTTAACTTTAAATAATTTTACCTTTAACTTTTAGGTTCATTGTAGTTTTTTAAGAATATATCTAGGGAACATCTATTCTGTGTCAGGCATTGTTCTAGGCATCCAGGATAGAGTAATTAGACAGGAAACAGCCCTGTCCAGATAGAGCGTGTAGCTTGATTTGAGGGAAGGGAAACAGCTAATAAATGAATACAGAACATGTGTCAACTGAGAAGTGTTGAGGGGACGGGGGAGACAATTCCATGTTGGGGAGATGGGGCTAGCAGTTGGCTATCTTAGGCAAGGGAAATCCGTGTTGTTCAAAGCGCCTTCTGAACTGAAATCTAAAGGAGAGAGGCACCAAGCTTGCTGGAAAGTGGGAAAGGGAGCCTGCGGGAAGCATGGTGTGCACACCTGCTAGCTAGCACTTGAGCTTGTAGCCTGCTTGGAGGAGACTAAGAACTACAAGGAAGCCTCAGCGTCTGTGGTAAGAGTAAAAGAGAAACCTGGTGGGTGATGAAGTCGGACAGATATTGTCGGGGTCGCAGTTGCAATATAGATTCACACAGGGGCATGGAATGCATCATGAAGGCTCTAGCTTTTCTCTGTAATAAGAAGACTTTGAGAGGATTTGAGTACTGAAGTCCCTGTAGAGGGTTCAGTTTCCTACCAGGCAGTATGGCACACTGATGCAAAAGAAAGACAGAGAGAAAGTTCTGCAGTTGAGGAGCTCTGGGATGGCCAGTGTTCTCTGTGGAGCAAAAAGCCAGGAGTCCAAATGCTCATGGCTTTTATTCGTTTCAATCAGAGAGGTAGGTGGGGGTCGCGGCACAGTACCAGGGAAGAGAAACTTCACAGGCATGGCTGTAAGGAGAAGCGGCAGTTTTGTACCAGGGACAGAAGCCCTCCAATTAGTAGAGCAGAGGATAGCTGGATATATGCAAGCTGGCTCCTTTACTGCCTACAAGATTTGGTTTTTTCTCTTTTAAGTCCTGTGGCTTCAGCTGAGATGTTATCTCATGTCTTAGCCCAAGAATCTCACAGGCTCTTATTCAGGTCTCCTTTCCAACCTGAGTGCTGCAATGAGACATGGTTGGTATCTCAACCAGACATTCTTTCATCCAGTTAAGCAAACATCTGGTTCAATATAGCCAGCTCCTTATATCTCAGTGAATAGGGTTAAAGTAAGGGTCAGGTAAAGGTGGAGGCAAAGGGCTTCATTTCTCACCAAGGAGCTTGGTGGTATCACCCTTAAGGAAAGCTATAATATAGTCCATATATTAAAGCAACCACTCTGACTTTTGTGAGAAAAAAAAAAAAGAAATTGACTGGTTTAGAGCAGACAGAACTGGTCAACCAGATAGCACAGCAGATTAAAGCACTTGCTCAGGCAGAAGCAGGGGCCAGGGGTTCAATCCCTAGCTTGCCATGCTGTCACTGCCCTCCCCCGATCCCGGGTGCCCTGAGAGGCAGTTGAGACTTGGTGTGGTGGCACATAGCTGTAATCCCAGCATTTGGGAGGCTGAAAAACAAGAAGGATCACTATAAGTCCAATCTGTAGAGTGAGACCCTGTACTAAATATATAAAATAAAATAAAGCTTTCAGAATTGCCCAAGAGATAATGATGAATCAGATATGGTACTTGCCTGTGATTTCGGCTACTAGGGAAGCTTAAGGTAGGAGGATCCTAAGTTCAAGGCCAGCCTGGGCAACTTAGCAAGAACTTAATAAAAAGAGCTGAGAATATAGCTCAGCGCTAGAGTACCCCTGGGTTTCATTCCAAGTAGTGGGAAGGTTGTAAAAGAGAGTGTTAGTGGTGGCTTACACTGCAGAGAGCTGATAAGAGTGATTATATTCTGGATTTTTTTTTTTTCTTTTTTTGTATGAGGGATTGAACTCAGGACCTTGTGCTTACCAGGCAGGCACTTAAGCCACTGAGCTATCTTCACAGGCATCTGAATGTATTTTGAAGGAAGGTTGATAGCTTCAATATTGGTTATGTAAGATTATGAAAGATAACTAAAGTTTTAAGCCTATTGGAAGAAAAATTAGAGATGTTGCTTGCTGATATTCCAGAAGGACCAGGTTTGGAAGAGGATTTTGCATGTGGTAAGTTTGAGGTGCCAATTCCCTGGATATGTCAGAGTACAAACTAGATAGGAAATTAAGACATCAGTATTTAAATTGGGTTTAAAATCATGAAGTTGGAGGAGATTATCTAGGAATGGAGAAAAGATAGAAGAAATAAGGCGTACAGGAACACCTGTAGAGTTAGTGTTCAGAGGTTGGAAGAAGAGAACCGTAACAACGGTACTGCTTTGATCCCAGGTAAAGACAGCAGGCGAGCGTGGCTGCCAGAAGCAGAGTGAGATGCCTTCTCCCCAGTGATTTGAGGACTAAGAATGGGTCACTGGGCGCAGCCACAAACGCTCATGAGTTTCCTGGATAATCGTTTTAATGGCAGGAGGAGAGGAGGGATCTGACTAGAGTAGTTTAGGAGCATGTGTCTGGACGCCGTGGGTGGACTGCTCTCTCGAGTGTCCATGGAAGGGGAACTAAGAGGAAGAAGTGGCAGCCAGAGAGGGTTTTGAAATATTTTCTAAAGATGTAAGATACTGCAGTTTGTAACTCGATAGGAACAGTCAGGTGTCAGTTGGCGCAAGAACAAGATGTGATGACTCCTCACCCGTCGAAACAAGGGGGAAAGCGGAATGGGAACGGAAGCGCAGGTCGGGGCAGGTGTGGTGCAGGGGGTCTAGGCCCCCTGCTCTCATGGCTTGTTTTTCTCAATAAAGAAGGATGGAGAATAAGTAGGTCAAGGATGAAAAGCTGACGAAGGGCCAGACAGTAAATATGTTAGGCCCTCTAGGTCGGACAGTCTTGTTTGCAGCTATTCGGCTCTACTGTTGTAGTACAAAAGCCATGCTCAACAGAATGCAAATCAGAGAGATACCTCTGTTCCAGTCCGACCTTATTTTATAAATACCAGTGACAGGAATGCATTTGACCTGTGTGCCAAAGTTCAGCACCCTCAGAAACAGGGTCATGTGGTACGTTGCTCTGTGGTCACCCTGGAGGAATGTGTAGGCAAACACTAGTGGATTTGCAGACCGGACAGCGAGCAGCTAATGGGAAAAGTGAGAGCAGCGGCAGGCCTCTATAGTTAAGCAATAAGTAAAAGTTGAGTAGAAAAACATGTAAACCTTGAGATGTGAAATGCAGTTTCTAACATCCTTTGATGCTTAGCCCGCGCTTCTACAGAAATGTCCTGTAAGAGGAGCTGCCTTTTCAAATTGCTCTTCTTAGCTCTTGCTGGTTTTTTTTCCCCCTTCTGGGGCTTTAAAGAATTGCACACGTTCTTGTTATAAAAGATTTTTTCCCCATGTAGTAGCAGAAACAAGTGTGTGTTACAGTGAAGGGGTAGGTGAGGAAGTCTGCCTTAGAGCTTCGAGTCCAGAAGAACAAAGGAAGAGGAAACAGCGGGCATTGTCTCAGCTGGGCTGTAGAGGATGAATAGGAGTTGTGGAAGTAGATGTGGAAGCTGAAGGCATTTCAGATAGAAAGCACAGATTATACAAAGGCACAGACCACCAATAATGTGGAAGTGCTGAGAGTTGAGAGCAGTAGGTAGAGCTTGTCTTTTAAGAAAGTATTTTATTCCTGTCAAATTCACAGTTAATTGTTTTATAGCCTTAAACATCTAATCATTTTCCCCATAAATAATTGTATTCAGACCAAAGCTGAATATGCATTCTTTCTTAAGTGTGTATGTGTGTGTTTACATTTACAAAGAGAAATACATTTTTTAAAACTGAATTATAAGCAGATTTACAATTTTTTTTAAGCAGGAAACTACTCATTTTAGAGGAGTAATACCAAGTAAGACCTAAGAAGTTAGTATTTCCTAAATTTTCACTGTGTGCTAGGGTAGTGGCTTGCGTGTACTATTTCATGGAGGTCATGCATGTACTATCTTCAGTCTCTTGGCATAGATACCAGCTGGTACACCTGCACATTAGCCTATTGTGCATTAGTTCTCCAGGTCATCCACCTAAAAGTGGCAGAGCCAAGATTTGAACCCAAGTTGTCGAACTCCAGTGTCCTACTCTGAACAGCTGTCTCAGGCCCTGTCACATTAGAGATGTGTGCCTAGATGGAAGATGGGGGCCCTCCCTCTGCTCCCATTATTCCTCTGGCTGAGTGTGATGGCTTCCTCTGTGTGCCCCTCCCTGTGCATGTGTACAGAGCTGCATGTCCTAAGCCTGCTGGGGTTGGGCTGTGCAGATGGGAGAAGCACTGAGTCCGTGCTGACACAGCCATCAGTCTGAACATGGCATCCCCTGCTGTATTTCATATTTAGGCAGCTTATAAAACTTTACAGTTTATTAGAGACATTTAACCCTTATACAGTAAGGACAGGTTGGTGTAATTTTCAGGTCCATGTGTAAAAAATACCAATAACATTATTTTTAAAAATCTGTGATATTTAATAAACATTCTCCTAAGAAACAACATTGAAAAAAACAGACTGGGAATAGCTAGTGTTAATGAGCAGAGATGGCAGAAATTTTGATAATAGGGTTCCTTTTGCTCCGTGTACTTCTGTAAATGGGAAGAGGTTGAGAAGACTAAGTGACTGACTTCCCAATGTCAGAAGGTGACATACAGAATTCAGAAACAGCCAGTCCTGTCCATCTGTCTTGGGTTACTTAACTTAATGTTCAGGTGTACCAGCTGGTATCTATGCCAAGAGACTGAAGATTCAGATCTTCTCAACTGGCTAAGTAAAAAAAAAAAAAAAAAAAAAAAACCACAAAAAGCCTTGATATTTATGTGTATTTTTAAAATCATGTTCCTATTTCCCATATAAGTGGCTTTTAGTTCTAAATTCTAGTTGAATAGTAGATAGAATATATTTTAGAATATTGATTCAGTTTTTGAATAAGAGCACAGTGAAACATCTTAATTCTTACGAAGATAGTTACACAATGTGTATAGCACCTCATATAACTGTTGTTCAGATTTTCTCAGTTTGAATGAAACTAAGAAAATATACATGGTGTTTTATGTTCCAGTTGGCAGTTTAAAAATATTTGAGTATTTGTTTGATAAATATTTTTCTGTTCTTTAGATGACAAAGCCCCAGTGACTGACACAAACATTCCATCCCATCTGGAGCAGATGTTAGACATACTGGTTCAAGAAGAAAATGAACGAGAATCTGGAGAGACAGGGCCGTGCATGGAATATTTGCTCCATCACAAGATCTTGGAAACGTTGTACACTTTGGGGAAAGCTGATGTAAGTTCCTAACCCATACCATGTCCGCGGGTAGGTAGATGCTCCCAAGTGCTTCCTTTTGTATAAAAGTACATACTGCACATGGCACAATTCAGTGTAAGATTAGGGGAGCGGTCAGTCAGCTTGTACAACCCGGCATCTGCAGAGAGGGCGAATTTCCCAAGTGCCCTAGGCAAATGTTTTTGAAAATAAGTGCAAGTATATATGCTCAGAATTAAAGGAAATGAAAACCTAGTGACAGTTGGTTTACAAAAATTATTTTCAGCACTCTTATTCTGATAAGTGAACTATTGAATAAAATGAGTTCAGTGTTTTAGGCCTAATGAATTTTAAAAACTCCGTGAAAAAGCTTATATATAAATAATATTTTGTGCTACAAAACTTTCAAGTTATATTCATGTGTCAGTGACAGGAGGCTCAGAAAACTGTGTTCAGTAGCTGATTTTATTGTGTGGTCATTGTCTCTGCTTACGCAAACCTGGGTGGTGGAGCCATCTGCCCAGAGGTTACATACATGTACTCAATGGTAGACAGTGCTCACACCATGGTATCTGTCTGTCTAAACATACCTAATTACAGAAAGGGTACCGAAAAGTCAGGTGATAGGAATTTTTTGGATCCATTGTAGTTTGTAGGACTGTTCTCATGTCCTCTATCTTTAACTAAAACCTTATGTGGTTCACAACTATACTTGAAAGACAAGTTTTCAAACTACGAGGTATGATTAGAAAATGCAGTGAATGTTTAAACTAAAAGCAGTATTACAGGAAAATGCATATCGCCCTTGGGTCCCCTCAGAATGATGACCCTCACTTTGAAAGTAAACACAGCCCACTGTTCTTGCTATTTTTTGAAGCAGTTTTGGAAATTCCCTTCTTTTTACATTTAGTTGTGCTGCCATGGCTGCCTCCATATCCTGAACTGACACAAAACATTTACCTTTCTTGGTCATTTTAACTCTGAGGAAGAGCTAGAAGTCACACAGTAACAGATCTGCTGAGTAGCATGGATGAAGACCCACCATAATGGGTTTTTTTGTTTGTTTGTTGGTTTGTTTTTGTCTTTTTGAGATAGGGTCTTGCTATGCAGTTCAGGCTGGCTTTGAGCTCACTTTTGTAGCCCAGGCTGGTCTCAAACTCACACCGTTCCTCCTGCCTCAGCCTCCCAAGTGCTAGGATTACAGGTGTGCGCCACTACACCCAGCTTTTCATAATGGTTTTTTATTTGGTAGAAATTGCCAGAAACATGTCTAATCAGTTTAGGCCATAAAAAGACTAGGCCACAAAAGACTTCCAGAATTGTTTCAGAAAGTGGCAAGAGCAATGGAATGCATGTGTTCAAACTGAGAGGAAATATTTTGAGGGAGATTAATAATCACATGTCTTTTTAAAAAATCTTTTATTTATTTATTTGATATAGGGTCTGTATGTAGCTTGCACTCAGGGATCCCCCTGTCTCAGCCTTGCCAGCACTGGGATTGGAGGCATGTGCCACCATGCCTGGTTTCAGTGGCTGGCATGGTATAGAGCCAGCAGGGTATGCGATACTGGGAATCGAACCTGGGTCCTTGCACTTGCCAGACAAGCTGGTTATCTCCCTGGCCCCAGCTATGTTTCTTTTATTGTAATAATTTTCTAAAAATTTAAACATTCACCATATATTTTGATCACCTCTTAAGTATGATGGCTTGAGGAAAGAGGAAGAACTTCAGTTCCAATGTTAGAAGACCTGATGTACAATCCCAGCTTTGTCATTAGCACACTGTGACCTTTGGTTAATCTTTCTGTTCTTTAAAAACATGGAAGTTATTGCTCATAGGTGTGCCCAATTCTAAAAATCCATGGTTCTGTTCTGTAATTTTCTATAATACATTTGAAAAGTCAAACTAAAATTAATAAGTGTATTTAATACCAAATAGATCTATGAATAGTATTAAAGACAGTCTCCTTTTAACTAAGTTTATAATGCTGCAGTTCACTATTTAAGTCCAGTAGAATCCAGGTATATTTTCTAAGCCACCAGTCTGTTCCCTCACAACTTGCAGTGCATTCGCCTCTTCCCTCGTTTCTCCTGTTCTTTGGAGAGACTATGTAACATAGAATTGAGTAAGTGCGAGATGATTTTCAGAGCCCTAAATTAGTAATTGTACTATTAGTAAATATATTTTGATATAGGTGATTGTAAATATTATGTGTGTTTTATCCAAATAATACAAAGTGTTTGCTTGCTTAAAAAAAAACTAGGTGACAAAAATTATTTTTCATAGTCCTTAAATTATACTATTTCTAGTTGGCATGTCATGTCATCTTAGAGATAACTCCTTTTGTGGCTATGTTATATGTGAAGCAGCATTAACTGTTTATTTATAGAGCATATAACCTTGCTGATAACCTTGCTGATTCGTGCTCAGTCCCCAAGAAGAGAGCGGGAGAGACAGACTTTTTATACTCCAGTGTGTAGGTATGGGAACTTATGGATTCCCCAACGTTAGGATAAATAAGATTCTGCCTTTGCTTTGGCAAGGAGTGAGAGTTTCATGTTCACCTAGTGTTTACCCAGCTGACGTTGCCTAGACTAATCCCTCAGCTGGTTGTCACCATGCTGCTTGCAATTACAGGAGGCTGTGGTCTCATACAATTACAGTTCAAGTGTGTAATTTTATTTCTAGAATTCCAGTCATTAACACTGATTAAAATTTTTATTCTGGTGCACACATGTAATCCCAGCACTTGAGAGGCTGAGGCGCAAGAGGATTGCTGTGAATTTATCGCCAGTCAAAGCAAGACCCTGTCTCAAACACACACACACACACACACACACACACACACACAAATTTTCTTTTATTCTGACAAACTAAAGTGGCCAAATTTTTCATTGTCTTGGTGAATACACTTATAATCATTGTTTAAGCTTTGAGTAAGAGTATTTTTATTCTTTTTCTGTTTGCCTTTGTGCTATACTTAGTGTCCTCCGGGAATGAAACAGCAGGTTCTGGTGTTCTATACTAAACTTCTGGGAAGAATCCGGCAGCCACTCCTTCCACACATTAATGTGCACCGACCTGTGCAGGTACTTTGTTCTTCTTACGTCAAATTATTTCCCTTGATTTCTCTTACAGTAGAAATAGCCCTGTGATTTTTTTTTTTATAAATCTAATATTAATAAAAGAAATTATTCCAAAAATAACATACAAGTTAGCATTTACTAGGGTTTTCTTTATACATGGTTACGTTACATGTACTTCATGTCTTCTTTTTCTACAAAAATGTAAAATAATTTAATGGAGAAAGGATACCCTTTATTAGCAAACAATGTTGGAACAATATATTCAAACAGAAAACAAACTTTGAGTAATACTTTACGTTTTATAAAAATTTAGTCAAGTAGATTATAAACCTTTATAACACTATAGATTTCTATAAGAAAACAGGAACAAATTCTTATGACTTAGGTAAAGTGTTTTTTTATATAAATTATATCAAATCAATTTTTATTGAACACACAGATACATAATCCAGAGATTTACTGAAGAACACATTATGTTTATGCTTAAGATATACCACCTGCCTCTGCTGAATGTTCCCCACAGCATTTACATAGGTAGGGGTACCCCTCAGTATGAGTTACTTTATGTTTACAAAATGAAGATTTAGTAGCAAAACCTTTCCCAGAGTGCTTACATACGTAGTTTTTCCTCACGATGAGCTTTTTGTTTTCTTTCTTTCTTTCTTTCTTTCTTTCTTTCTTTCTTTCTTTCTTTCTTTCTTAATTTTTATTTGTATTGGGAATTGAACTCAGGACCTTGCACTTGCCAGGCAGGTGTTTTGTGCCACTAAACTATATCCCTGGCCCTTTTTCATGCTGTCAATAGCATGTGATCTAAACATTTTTCTGACATTGCTTACACATGTAGGGTTTATCCCTCATGTGATTTCTTTCATGTCTTTGACAAGGCTTTCCCACATTGCTTGCACATGTAGGGTTTCTCCCCAGTGTGACTTCTTTCATGTCTTTAGCAATATTTACATGTACTGAATGATTTCTCAGATTCCTTACACACATAATTTCTCCCCCGTGTGAGGTTCCTCATGCTCTTGACAGGAACTGTACGTTCTAAAGGCTGTCCCACATTGCTTATGTACGTAAGAGTTGCTCCTCAGTGATTTCTCTCATATTTTTGACAATAACCATGTGGAGGGAAGGCTTTCCCAAGTGTTTATATGCATAGGGTTTGTCCCCAGTGAAATTTCATTTCATGGATTTGAACACCACTGGGTTTGCTGGCGGCTTTTGTACCTTTCCAACATGCTGTGGTCTTCTCTGCAGGGTGAGTTCCTCAGAAATCAGAGCAGTCTTTCCCACGTTACTCATACTGATAAAGTTTTTCTCCAGCTGCAGTCTTTTCATACTTCTCAAAGGACTGGAAATCACAGGTTCTTGTATCTTCATTACGTTTATGCAGCTTCTCTTTAAATTCCAAGTACTTGTGTGGTTTGTCTGGTGTGAGCTCTAATGAGCCCATTTAGTAATGAATGACTAATCAGGGATTTTCCACAAGCAAAGTTTTCAGCTGGTTTTAAAACAGTTTATTTCATGTCCATATTAGTATTGCAGTCCAAAGGAATATTTCTTCACGTTGAGTCCAAGCATTATACTGATAGCATTTCTCTGCATCTCTTCATTTCTTAGATGTGTCCAGCTGTCTTATATTCTTCTGCAATCTGCTGGCTATCCCAGGTTCTTCCTATAGCAGCCAAGCTCATGAAAGTTTCCCACATCACGTTTCTGTAGCGCTGCTTTTAGGATGAGTTTAGCAGTGCCTATTCCTCCACAGTGAGGTTAACAACCACATCGTCAAAGCCTGTGTCTCCTCTGTGAGATGTGAGAGTTTCCCACGATCCTCCTGTAGCCTGCAACCAGTAGAAGTCACAAAGCACATCTGCACTTCCAAAAGCACCCACCCCAACTCCCGGGTGTGCAGGTAGATGGGATCTAGCAGCCCCTCCACGAGTGGCCCTGTAAACCCCACTTCCAGTGACATCAAAGCCCAGCCCTCCACGGCCTTGCTGGGGGACCTGGGCCCTATTGGGAGTATACTCCATATCTTTTTTTTTTTTTTTTTTTTGCATGTGATATTCCATATCTTTATAGCTCCATTTAAAGTTTTATACCTTAATTGTCTTTTTACTTTACCTCCATGACTTTGTGAGTGAAGTTTATTGTATACCTTATTTATTTTTTTGGATAGTGAACTTTAAAATTTTACTGCTGATGTGCTTAGATATGTGCTTAGATGGTAAAGATTGTTAGTGTTCTATATAAGTAGAATATAAGATATTTCTATTTGGAAATTTTAGATATCATTAAGGTAGGTAGCCATTTACATGTTTGTATAAGCTTTAAAAATTATTTTGGCAGAAATTAATTCGACTCTGTGGTGAAGTACTGGCAACACCAACGGAAAATGAAGAGATTCAGTTTCTCTGTATCGTGTGTGCAAAGCTGAAACAGGATCCCTACTTGGTGAATTTCTTCCTGGAGGTAGGCTCTGTGTCTTAACCTTCAGAGTGTGTGTACTCAGCTTGTTACAAAAGTTGTATCCCATGAGGCATTACATTTGAAAGTTGTTAGATGGTTTGTTTCGTCTAACAACTTTAGTTACTTTTCATTTAAAATCAGTTTACTCTAAATTGCAATCTCTTGGGGCAAAAAGATTCTCAGAGTGCAGTTGATCCAGATTTGTGGGGCCGTACTGATTTGACAGATACAAAGCAAAAGGATAGATACATCGAGAACTCACAAAAGTTTATAAACTGGCTTATTTTGGGGGAGCTGTTATCTGGCCTGGATAATCTGGTGTGGTTAAGGATAATGGACAGATTTGGACTAGCTGTGATAGATCATATGTTAACTCTCCAATCTCAGGTGGCAGTTGGGATTGTCACCAAATCCAGTTTTCTAAATCAAGTGATAATTTGGATTTTATTACCAGTTTTAAAGTAGAATATATGTTTTGTGTACTTTTTACTTTCAGTTTTTTCTTTTTCTAGTAGTTAAACATTTAGGAATATATTAAAAAGGGTGGTTATACTATCTTTGTCCTTTTAGTTTAAAAACTAATCTTTTTATTTTTTTGAAACATTAAAGTATAACTTATGTACAGTATACTTCATTCTTTTTGGTCTACTGTTCTTTGGGGGGGGCAGGGTCTAACTGGGAATCAAACTGTGGAACTTGTGCTTGCCAGGGTAGCCTACTATTTTGATTTTGACAAATACATATAACTATGTAAGTGATATCACAGTCCAAATACACAGAACTTTCATCCTTTTCCCCGTCCCTTGTCATCCTTTCTGGTCACCTTCCCTCTAGCAATCACTGCTCTTTCTGTCCCAGTATTCTCTCATGTGTGACTTTGTTTGCTTCCGTTGGTGAGGATTTCACCATACAGATAGCACTGCAGTTGTTTACTCATCTGTGGGGGACTTTGGGGCTGTTTCTAGTTTTTGACAACTAGAAAAAAAAGCCACCATAAAGAGTCACACAGGAACTTGTGCTTGAGTTTAGGTTTTCTTTCACTTGGAAAAATTCTGAGCTGTGGGATGGCCAGGTTATGTTGTAGCTATAGATTTATGTTCCTAAGAAACAGCCAGTGTTTCCCAGAGTGGCTGTGTCATCTCGAGTCTCACTAGCAGTATGTGTGAGCTCCTGTTGTGTTTTCATGCCTAGCACTGGGTGTCATCTGGTGTTTGTTTGTTTGTTTGTTTGTTTCTTAGTGTGAGCCATCGTAATACATCGATTTATAGAAGATAAATATTTTGCATATTTTAAATAAATAATTCAGGCCGGGCGTGGTGGCTCATGCCTGTAATCCCAGCACTCAGGAGGCTGAGGCTGGAGGATTGGTGCAAGTTCGAGACCAGCCTGGGCTACAAAAGTGAGCTCAAGGCCAGCCTCAACCACATAGCGAGACCCTACCTCAAAAAGACCAAAATAAATAAATAAATAAATAAATAATTCCGGTTTTCTGTTATAATGCATTGCTGAGGAAGCCCAGCTGCGAAGCTCTGTAAATTTTAACTTGTCGTGGGTGTTAAAGACTGCAAATGCCTCTTTTTCAGGATATGCATCATATTTTGTATCTTATTTTACAACTTTGATTCAAAATTATTCTCCCAAGCCTGAGGTGGAAGCTGTCCCTTTTTCTGAGTTGGCAGGAGTGTTCATATCCTTTTAATGTCTCTTTATATTAAATTCCTCCCTAGCACTGGAATTATTTGTGTATATTTCATTTTCTCCTATTGGTCAGTAAGCTCCTAGAGCTCAAAGACTTTATCTCATTAATCCTCAGGCTTTCCTAGCTTCTCTAGTATTTCAGATTTCTACAGATTTGTTAATGAGAGTACCATTATGGTACTTTTGATATTTAATATATTTATAAAAACAGATTCACTTGCCAGGCATAGTGGCATAGGCCTGTAACCCCAGTACTGTGGCAAGTCAGGCTGGAGGACTGCAAATCTGAGCTGTTAGGGTAACTCAGGGACTTGGCAAGACTCAGCCTCAAAATGAAAAGATTGAACAGGGCATGGGGTCTAGCTCAGTGTGAGGGCTCTGGCTTCAATCCCAGCCAGTACAGTGGCAGGGGGAGTGAGGGAGAGAAAAAGAGATCAGGTTGGTTAAGTAAGATTTTGAAAGTGTTTTTAGATAACTTATTGTAATTTAGATGCAGAAAATTTTCCCCAAACTTAAGGCTGATGGTTTTCTTTCTCAAGGTCTCTAAAACTTGCTTTAGAGGTACAAAGCCATAGAACGGAAGCAGAAGAAGTTTGTGTGCCTGTAGGTGTTCATGGTGAGATACACCTCTGAACCTTAGCGCAAATAGCAGTGTGTCGGCTTTGTGCTGCATTTTTATAGTGTCTGTGTCTCCAAAGCTAGAGCTGGCAGCTAACTCCATTTTTCTGAGCGGATAGAAATGTTCAGCTGCTTTTGACATCTGTTATTACAGCCTCCTTAGCGTTGGAATTGTATGTGTCCATTTCATTTCTTCTGCTGTCCAGTAAACACCTTGAGTTCAAGGACTCTGTCTTGTTAATCTGTGGGTGTCCACGGCTCCTGTAGTGTCTAGGACAAAGCATGGTAACTGCTAGATTCACTCTTACTGAATGAGTAAATCCTGAGGGCAGTGCAGTTTTACTGCCTTTAAAGATGCTAACAAAAGCTTTGCAGTTTTCATGCTTTTGTCCACCAAAATCTCTGAGTTCAGTCGTGTCAGTCACTATACGCATCTACTTTGGGCTAAGTTATAGTATATGTGGTAGATCTGTTAGGAAAAGGCTTGCTCAGAGAAGATTAGTCTGATGAAGATGGTGAAGTGAATGTTCAGATGCACTGGCCTAAGTGAGGGTGGATGAGAAGCCTAAGAAGGTGGCAGGAATTGCTGCAAGTGCCCATAGGATGAAGAGATAGCACCTGCTTGAGATGATCAGGAAAGACTGAAAGAGGTCTTCTTTGAAATATGTTTAGCAGATGTTAGATAGGAATATGTAAATATGGGGAATGGAATCCGTAAATACGGATGGTAGCGAGCCAGAACAGACAGGCTAGAAGTTGTCGAGGGCTTTGAGCCACAGGATGGGTCGTCTGTGCATTAAGGGATGAGATGCGTTTTGCACAGTGACTGCCTCTGGGCAACCTGAAGCCCACGGATTAACCAAGACAAGAAGAATCAAGGTCTGTAACTAGGCTGAAAGCAGTAGGTGGGAGGCAGGCGCTGCCACCACTTCAGGTGCTGGGGTGTCTCTACATAATATAGCTAGCTCCCCAGGTGCTGGGGGCAGAGAAGACTATTCGAATCTGAAATCCAGAACTAAATGGAACTGTTGAGTGTGCAGAAAGAAGGGCGTGAGCTTGCAGAGTGCTTATTTTGAGGGAAAGGTGTCAATTTGGTCTGGATGCTTTGCATTTCCATGACAGAGATAATGGGTAGGTATTTGGTAATGTTAGGTGGGATGGAATGGAAGATGCAGACCAGCTCCAAGCACTTGGCCGGACGAGTTCACTAGAAGAAAGGCAGAGCAGTGGGACAGGCCCTTTGGAGAAGGGGGCTCGTGACGAATTTTAACTAGTGTGTGTGGTTTGACTTTTGCTGTTATATTCAAGTGGAAAGTAAAGCACTTTTCCCTTGAAACTCATAATTTGCTTCAGTTAAGATTCTCTTTGTGTTTGGGTGTGTCTGCGGTGTGAGGGACACACTAAGATTTTAAGTAAATCTGCTTCTCAGATACAAATAAAAATAACCTCAGAATAGGCTTTTGCATTTTTACAGAGCAGAAAACAGAAAGAAAGAAAAAAAAAAACTTTAAGTTCACATATATTTAAAAAATTTGGTGGCTCTGTAGAAACAAGTCTAAGTTGGTTAACTTTGTTTTTGCTCATAAACTTGCATCCCCCCATGACTGTAGAACTGGTAACATTGAGATCGTGTATTTCCAGTAACCTAGTGATGAGAAAAAGCCTGAAATTGAAAATTTCCCTCCACTGATGCTGTTTTTAGAAGTAGTCAAATTCTGTGGTAATGTCCAAATCACTGGTTACTTATGATTGGTGTAAAACATTTTGTATTTGTTCTGCAGAAGGTCACTAATTTCTTTGCAATTTGAGAACTAGGTCTAAAACATAGTTTGTTAACTGAGCATTTCCATATGATGTAACACGTTTTGCTATTTCAGTTAACAAGTAAAATGTTAATTATAGAACACCCCCAGAATGTGACTTCTGCTATGTGGACTTCTTAGCACGAACCCCTCAAAGCATGTACTCTTCTTCAGAACAAGCTGAAGTCCTGGGCTTCCAAAGGAGCGCCAAGTGTAATTGCAGAAGACACATCCAAAGGTCAAGATTCCTTGTCGACTGATACTGTACAGTGTCAGCAGCTGGAAAAGCTGCCTGGTGCAGCTGCAGCGGAGCGTGCTGAGCCCGAGGACGAGCCCCCACCCCAGGCAGACGAACTGTCCACAAGCCTGGACGACCTCGGCGCGGCGACACTGCCAGAGGCCTCCATCGTCCGCCCAAACCACGATTATAATTTAGTGAATTCCTTACTAAATCTTACCCGAAGCCCTGTGAGTCATCATCTTTACTTTTTGCTCCCTCATATAATCACAATAATAAGCATTTAAAGTGGAAAAAAATCCTTTTAGATTACATCATCTTCAGCAATGTAATTGTTTCTATTTGTATCTGATGTAAGAATTGAAGGGTTTGTTTTTTCGCCTTAGGATGGCCGAATAGCTGTGAAAGCCTGCGAGGGCTTGATGTTGTTAGTAAGTTTGCCGGAGCCCGCAGCTGCAAAGTGCCTTACCCAGAGCACTTGCTTGTGCGAACTTCTGACCGACAGGCTCGCCTCCCTGTACAGGGCCCTACCTCCGTCAGTAGACCCCTTGGACATTGAAACCGTGGAAGCCATTAACTGGGGGTAAGCAGCAACCTTTGTGTTCTCCATAGAGGTAGCTCTTTGTACCTATGGTTTAAAACACTGGAAATCTTTAATTTTGAAAAAGGCAACACTAGTAGAGACATTATTAAGTAGAAAAGATTTCTCATGACTTGTACTAAATTTAGCAGGCGGTGGTATGGGCTGGTTTGGGGACAGTCCAGCTATTATATGCTGTCACTGAGGCATATACCTTGTATACCTTCACCTTTCTTTGGAAGGTGAATAGGATTCATCTTTTGGATAAGTGGGGGCTTAGCCTTTCTTCTGTGTCCTGCAGCCTGGATTCATACAGCCATAAGGAAGATGCTTCAGCATTCCCAGGAAAGCGAGCCTTAATTTCCTTTCTCTCCTGGTTCGATTATTGTGATCAGCTCATTAAGGAAGCACAGAAGGTTTGAGTATTTTCATTACTAACTGATAATTTTAAGATTTTAAGTGTCTACAAGTGAAACTTGATTCCTTAGTTTATATCTCCAGATATACTTTAATTGTCTTAGTATATTATTTTTAGTAAAATAAATCAAAAATCAGGTGTGTACATTACAGTTATGGAACAAATGAAAATTTGAGTTCTGTCCTTTCATAATTCTTGATATTGTGTCATGGTACAGTGTTTCACAGGCTCTTTCTAGCTGTGTTTAGGGGTGTGTTTCAGAAACATTTTTTTTGGTACTATTTCTTTTATTTGGGGGGAATTAAAAAAGTAGCCCAACAAGCATCTAATCTAGGTTTGTGGTCCATAAGCAAGCCCTTTCTTCCACATTTCCATCTGAGGAGTGCAAATGATTTATTGATGGTTTCTCTTTCCCCTTAACAAAATGACACTAACTCTGTGTTCTAGACTGCTGCTGTTGCTCTTGCTAAAGCTGTCCATGAAAGATTTTTCATCGGCATCATGGAACCTCAATTAATGCAAACGTGAGTAGCCGCTTTCCTTAACAATGAAACAGTAACAAAAAGTCTGCTGTGGCTGTCACTGTGCCCACTGAGTACCTGATTGTTGTGCTCAGCTCTGAGATGGGTATTCTGACGTCGACTGCTCTGCTTCATCGCATTGTTCGGCAAGTAACTTCGGATGTTTTGCTTCAAGAAATGGTGGTTTTCATCCTCGGAGAGCAGAGAGAACCAGAGACTCCTGCAGAAATGAGCAGACACCCTTTAAGGCATAGGCTAATAGAACATTGTGATCACATATCTGACGAGGTAAGCTGCATCATGACCTAGTGCTTGACTTGGATTCTTCAACATGCCAACTGTAGTATACTTGTGTCATGTGGCTTTACATGTTGAAGCCATGACGTACAAGATGGCAAAAAGAGCAGTGTATTTGTTTTTCAGTCAGCTTGTATCAATTTTACTTGCAGATCAGCATCATGACACTGAGAATGTTTGAACATCTTCTACAAAAGCCCAATGAGCACATTCTTTACAACTTGGTCCTAAGAAATCTTGAAGAAAGAAATTACACCGAATATAAGCCTCCGTGCCCAGAAGACAAAGATGTGGCAGAGAACGGACTAATACCAGGCGCAGTGTAAGTTATTGCCCAGCTCTGTAAAGTCAGTGTTCCACAGGGTCAGCCTCCTTCTTCCTCCTAGTTCTTTCCCCCATGCAGAAGGAAGGAAGGAAGGAAGGAAGGAAGGAAGGAAGGAAGGAAGGAAGAAAGGAAGGAAGGAAGGAAGGAACAAACCTACACTGGGAGTGGTGGTACAACCCCTGTAATCCCAACATTCAGAAGGCTGAGGCAAGACAGTCATTTCAAGGTCAAGGCCAGCCTGGCCTGCAAAGTGAACTGAAGCCTGAGCTGTTTTGTGCAACCTTGTCTCAAAAAGACAAAAGAAAGGAAAGATCCCTCTAACTGCTTAAAAATTTTAGAAGTAACATTTAGATGACCTGATACTTTCACCATCCTTTTAAATTATAAGAAATTTTCTGTTCATTCGGCCTAACAGAATTAGCATGTCCTTTTATATTTTTAGTGTAAAGGGGTAATTTTTCTATAAAATAAATATATCAGCTGGGCGTGGTGGCGCACGCCTATAATCCCAGCACTTGGGAGGCTGAGGCAGGAGGATCGGTGTGAGTTCAAGACCAGCCTGAGCTACCAAAGTGAACTCAAGGCCAGCCTGAACTGCATAGTGAGACCCTGTCTCAAAAAGACAAAAAAAATTAAAAAATAAAATAAAATAAATATATCTTAGATAGGTAATGTTTTCTCAGAACGTAGAGAATCCTATGGTTTAGAAAATACCGTAATAATTTTTTTATACATCATTAAATTAAACTTAGAGATCTGGAAGAAGATCCATTATTTACTGACATTTCACCAGATAATACTTTGTCAAAGAAAGAGTGGCTTCGCTCCTCACCACCGCCTACGCCAGACCACCCCAAGAATGATGGAAAGACTGAAGTCCATAAGATTGTAAATAGGTGAGTTCCTTCATGCATCTGACTGACTTCTCTTCTACTCCTTCAGTGCAGCTGTGCTCCATGTCACAGGAATGTATCGTGAGCTCCAGCTTCTTCAGAGATTATATCAGTGTTTTCATCTTGATTGTGTAGCGAGTTATCGGTGGGAAGCATTAGTTGGTATCCTGAGAAAAGCTCTGCTTAATAGAAAAAGTTTTCCAAAAAAAATCAGTGAATAACTAAACCTTTAAGTAGTTTAGTTTTTTAAAAGAAAGAATGACATAATTTTAAGTAATTCCCAGTTCCAGTCATACTGAGAATTGCCATTTTGGCAGATCATCCTTATTAAGCATATGCGTTAAGCATAGGGCTATTTCTGTCTTTTTTTTTTTTTTTTTTTTTCCTTTAATGTGCCTTTTCTGCCACCGTTTTCTTTACTTTTTTTCCTTCCTTTTCAGTGATGTCACTGATATCCTGGGTGTGTTAGGTGACATTAAAAAATTGCACATGGCTTGACATGCAAATGGTGGTACATAAAAATGTCTCAAGTTCATTTACTTAAAAGCCAATTTCCTGCAGGTGCAGGTGCCAGGGTTTGATCCCTGGTCCTGTGGTGCCGGCCCTGCCCCCAGAGCATGCTGAGCTGGCAATTGAGACTGGGCGTGGTGGCATGCACCTGTAATCCCAGCTCTTGGGACACTGTAAACAGGTGATCATTATGAGTCCATCTCATAGTGAGACCCTGAACACCCTATCGTCCTTTCCCTAAGATACAAAAAAAAAAAAGCTAGTTTCCAGAGATTAATACACAAAGCCGTCTGACACTGTGTACCAATCTTAAAAATAAATCTTATTTCTAGTTAAAGTGGAATCAAGACCTTTTCCAACCTCTAAAACTGTGGGAGAGGAATCAGCTCATTATAAAACTTACTAAAGATAAGAATTTAAAGTATAATTTTGTTTTGCCAGTTTCCATTTGTATTAGGCTTGGCTAAATTTAAGCTATCACTATATACACTAGATACAAAGATATTACAAGAGTTAATTCTGTCATTGATTATGATGGCCTTTTTCATTTAAGTTTTCTTTGTCTGGTACCGGATGAAGCCAAATCGTCCTACCACGTTGAAGGCACCGGCTATGACACCTACCTCAGAGATGCTCACAGGCAGGTAAGTGGCATGACTGACTTCGGGATTTTAGCACCTGGCATTTGTTGAATAAACAACTGTATTAGACTGTTTCAAAATTGGAAAGTGAGGGCAGGCCAGATAGCTCAGCGGATTAAAGTGCCTGCAAGCAGGTACAAGGGCTGAGTCTTTGGTCCCTGGGCCTGCCATGTCAGCCCTGGCCCGAGGCACACTGAGACAGCAATGGAGACTGGATGTGGTGGTACACGCCTGTAATCCCAGCTCCTGGGAGGCTGTAAACAGGCAGATCACTAGGAGTCCATTCTAGTAGTAAGACCCTGAATACCCTGTAGACCGTTCCCTAAAAGGAAAAAAAAAAATGGAGAATGAATTTCATAATTTGAAAATTAAAAATTTTAAAAATTTTGACATCAGAAAATATACATTAAATTTGACTTAAATCCTTTGGATTGCATCTAGCTAAGTCAACTTTCAGCCTGAAAATTCAGGCTTACACTAACACATAGGTAACCAGAGTAATGAAATAGCAAGTACACTGCCATAAAGAGCTGATAAATGGGGCCCCGGCGGGATGGCTCAGCGGTCTAAAGCATAAACACAGCTTAAAGGGATTTTTTTTTTTTTTTAAGACAGTCTTGCTGTATTTTAGGCCGGTCTTGCACTGACTTTGTAGCCCCAGCTGGCCTCAGGCTTATGGTGATCATTCTGCCTCAGATTCTAGGCATGTGTCAACATGCCGTGACTCCAAAGACAGTATTCTCTCTCTCTCTCTCTTTTTTTTTTTTTTTTTTTTTTGCGGTACCAGGGATTGAACTCAGGACCTTGCACTTGCCGGACAAGCATTTATTCTGCTGAGCTATCTCCCCAGCCTAAAAGACAATATTTTAATAAAATTAAAATAGGCCTTTTAGGGGGCCTGGCGGGATGGCTCAGTGGTCTAAAGCGCCTGTTTGGGAAAGCTTGGGCGGCTTCAGGAACCACGGCTCAATCCCTGGCACTACATGCTGCGCCAGCCCTGCCATCGGGGTGGGCTGAGCCAGCCATAAAAATGAGTGAATAAACAAACAAGGTTCTGAAACAAGAAAAAAATAAAATAAATTTGAAAAAAAAAAATAGGCCTTTTTTTGTACCAGGGATTTAGCTCAGTGGTACAGCATTTGCCCAGCAAATGCAAGGTCCTGAGCTTGATTCCCAGTTCCAGAAAAATAAAAAGAAATTTAAAAATATGCCTCCTTCCCCCCATCTTGTTCTAGTATCTGCCAATCCTGATACCCCCTTGTGGGATACTCTGTCACCTCTCTCCTCCCCTGTGGTACCTCACATGTAGATGTGCTGCTGCATTCTGATGACTTGTTACGTCAATTTGAGGAATTCTGTTTTGTGTTCTCTGTTTCCTGGTAGTTCCTTGATGAGGCAAATTTTTTTTTCCCCCAGTTCCGGGACTACTGTGCTATCTGCTTGAGGTGGGAATGGCCTGGGTCTCCGAAAGCATTGGAAAAGTGCAACTTAGAAGCAGCTTTCTTTGAAGGTCATTTTTTGAAAGTTTTATTTGACAGAATGGGAAGAATTCTTGATCAGGTAATATGTTTTTTAAATATTAATTTCCATATTTTGTTCACCATGATATAATCCCTAATTTTAGTTTATGTTTCCCATGAAAGATTTTACTCTCAGTTTTTCCACTGGAGGCCTTCTTCACAAGGCTTGTCCCCTGATGCATTCAAAATGTTAAAAGTATTCATCTGGCCTGGCAGCTACTATAGAATTACGTGTCTTCTTGTTACAGGTCCTCATGGAGAGAAGTAGTGCTTGCTTTTTTTTTTTTTTTTTTAGTGCTTGCTTTTATGATTTAGAAAACCTTTCAGTCAGTGCGGTTCATTAGTATGGACACAGATAGAGTAAAACTTGAGCTCAACTCAAAAGACCCTAAGTGTTGTTTCCAATTGATTCTTGGCCATGCTGGTCTTGTTCAAATTGTGAACTGTCTTCTTCAGACAAAGAGCTTGTGAACACTGGTCATCTTCATGAGGGAAAGGGAAAATCACAGAGGTTCATTCACATCAGAAGTGGATGAAAGTCGCCATGGCTGACACGTTGCTGTGCACGCCATTGAGTATTAAGAAGGTGAATTTGGGGTTGCGGAATCCCACCCTGTGCCCCACTGTCAGGCAGTGATGGCATATGCACTTGAAGCAGAACCACTGGCACAAGTCTCAATGTAGGGACTGAATTAACTTACTTAGAATTAATTTAAAATTTGTATGTTAAAATGCTTGCTCCTTCAGCATTTTAGGTCAGTCTTTCTGTGAGTATAGGCAGTGACAACAAAAATTTACTCTAGGGGTATGCTTTCTTCAGTATCCAGAAAGTCAAAAAAAGAAAATAGAATTTACAAAGTACTTAAGTCAGCATTGTTTCCAACATGAAAACATATTCAAGTCTTTTTTTGCTTTCAGTTTTTAAATAGTGTGTACTGTATCTGTTTGTTTATCCTGACAGCTAACATTTGCAGTAAAGTGTGGTCTGACGTTGGGGTATAAATCACCCGGGTGGCCGAATGCAGCAGTTAGTTGTAGCTTTTTGCCACTCTTCTGAGAGACTTATTTCAAATCTGATTGAGCTAATAAAGCAAGAGCTGTTAATAGCCATTGGCAAGTCAGTAATTTTTAGAAGTTTGGATCAAAAGCACAGAAGAAGAACCCACATTTTAAAAAGTAGTTTCTGAAATAAAAAAAGATCTGCCCTGAGCCATCATGACAGTTGAGCCCCTTTTCCATAGTGGGTCAGTGCTGCCACAGAGGGTTGCGCAAGGCCAGAGCATCCTCATCCTCAGGTGCTGGGCACTGCGCAGGATGGAGCTGGTACCTGAGCCACCTGCATCGCTCTCCCCGTGTCCCTGTGTTGTGCGCAAGTCACAGTTTGAGGACTGTTTCATGGCTGAGGAGTCCTTAATTTCAGTTGTAGGACTGAGTAAGCTGTAGAGCAGCCTGGAGCCTTTTGTTCCTTAGAGCTTCAGTTTTCCAGCCTGACCTGACCTGTAGGATGTAAGAACATCCTATAGCCTGAGCTTTAATGTGTGAGTCCTTGTGGGGTTCAGGGTTTTTGGCTTGGTTTCGTTTTATCTCCTGTTTTTGGCTAAGGACAGTGTTTGTCTGTATTTTCATAGGGTGTATTCCTAACAGAGTCAAGGTAGCCACCTTGGGATTAAACATTAGGCATGGATAATTCATAAAGTAGATAATTTCTTCGTGCCTAGTTGAAGAATTGTAGCATTAAATATTCAAGACACAAGAGTGTGGTCAGAAAAAAAATTCTGTGCAATATGAGCAGTAGTTTGTACCTGTGGTGATTTCATAAAGGTAGTACAATGCTGATATCCACAACGGAATGTAGAACCTTCCAAAAGAGTCAGTAGAGGCCAACTCTTGTCCTGCTTTAACTGTGAAGAGTTTGAAGCTGGGCAAGTAACTTAGCCACTTCGCACATTCGATTCATTTTTAAGTATGAGTTGAGTCTTGAAAAAGACTATCTTTCTTGTTGCAAATGTGATCAAGTAGGAAAACATACTCTTGGGTGTTCTTCTGTTAGGAATACAAATCTCATTTATCTTGTGTAAGACTGTATTTTGAAAAAGTTTGACTCAAAGGTATTTTTTTATTCTTTAAAAAAATTGATGTTTATAAATCTCATGGTTAATAAGAAAGATTAGAGTTGGACCAAGAGGAATTTATCAGACCAGCCCTGCTTATCTTCTGGCCTGGGCCCAGGCATTCTCTGAATGCCAGAGATTTGCTTGTAGTGGTTTTCATTTTGACCAAGGGTTTTAAAGCAGCTTAGTGAATGAAAATAAAAATTCAGATTCCGTTGATAATATTAAACTTAGTCTTGATTTCCTTGTCACTTCCAGGCATAGGTAGCCATCTCTTCCAAAATGTTTTCATTCTGTTAAAAAGGTCTGTGATTTGAATTTATTTGATTGTGCTTTTGTTACTCAGTAGCCATTGAGTAATCTGAGATAAGGTATGGTATTTCAAAACTATTTTATTATATTTAAAATACGAAATATCTTGTAATTTAGTCATAGACTTAATTCATCCTCTGGTTTGTAATTAATGTCACACATTAGCACCATGGGGGTTTGTGGTGGGCTTCAGCTGTTCCTGGCTTCAGCCAGCCCATGTAAACACCCTGCGGCATCACATCTTTGGCTCTTCTACATGCTTCAATGCCTGTCTTCTATCTTTGAAGTTTTAGGACTCTGCTGTTTGCATTTTGAATAAGATGGTGAGAGCCAGTTTAATTGTAGGTATTTTCACTGCAGAGAACATAAGGGGACAGTAGTAGAATGGCGTGTTTTCCTTCCTTAGGCAAATTAAAGTGGTAAGTTGCACACATAGAGTGTACATTATAAATCACACCAGCTGTCTTTTTCTCCTTATCTCCACACAGCCATATGATGTGAATTTGCAGGTGACTTCAGTGTTGTCCAGATTGTCCCTCTTTCCTCATCCACACACACACGAGTACCTTTTGGACCCTTATGTGAACCTTGCCTCTGGTTGCCGATCACTCTTCTCTGTAATTGTCAGGGTGAGTTCAGTTCTGCACTGTTTTCTAGGATCAATGAGCTCATCCAGTTAGCATCTTCATATCACTGTACATAGGAGTGTCATTGATTGAAGAATATTATATATTTATAATTTTTTAAAATTTATTTTGCTACAGAGTCTCACTATGCAGCTCAGACTCTTATTGATCCTCCTGTTTTCAGCCTCCCCAGTGCTGGGATTATAGGCATGAGGCACCTTTCCTGCACTCTATGGCTGGTTCAGCACCCCCGGAAGTAGGACCAGTGTAGCATACGGTGCTGGGGATCCCCAGTCCCTGTGCTTGCCTAAGCAGGAGCTTAGTCTGATGAGCCATCTTGCTGGCCCTTATATATTTATATTTAAGCTAATTTTTTTTTAATTTTTAAAATTTATTTATTTATTTGGTACAGGGTCTTGCTATGTAGCTAGGACTCATAGTGATCCTCCTGTCCCAGCTTCCCCAGCACTGGGATTATAGGTGTGTGCTACTGTGCCCAGTTTTGGTGGCCAGCATGGTATGGAATACTGGGGATCAAACCTCCGTTCTTGAGCTTGCCACACAGGTGCTTAGGCTGGTGGCTGTCTCCTCAGCTCTTAAACTAGTTATTGTATATTCTAAACTATTATAGCATGAGGAAGGAGAAAAGTTCATGCTTTTAAATAATATCTATAATTTTCATATTTTAAAGACTAGATAAGTTTTTTGTCAAAGAAACTGTGGAGTAGCTGGGCGTGGTGGCGCACACCTGTAATCCCAGCACTTGGGAGGCTGATGCATGAGGATTGGTGGGAGTTCGAGACCAGCCTGGGCTACAAAAGTGAGCTCAAGGCCAGCCTGAGCTGCATAGTGTCTCAAAAAGACAAAAAACAAAAAACAAAAAGAAAAAAAATTAAAAGAAACTGTGGTGTGGATTCTTTAGGGATAGTAAGGATGTTTTCGAATCAGAGGATCCTTGTACAGCCAATTTCCAAAACAGAATCTCTTCTCTCTGGTGTAGGTCGTTGGAGATCTTATGGTTCGAATTCAACGCATTCAGGACTTCACGCCTAAGCTTCTGTTAGTCAGGAAGCGATTGCTTGGCTTAGAACCTGAAGGCCCTGTGTAAGTCCTTGCTTTACATGCTTTTACCCCAGAATTTCACCACATTCATGGATCTGCTGATAACTTCAATTGGTTTGTTGTCTACTCTTCCCAGTGTCGATCATATCACCTTGCTGGAGGGTGTGATTGTGTTAGAAGAATTCTGTAAGGAGCTGGCAGCAATCGCCTTTGTAAAATACCACGCTTCCTCCACGCCGTAACTGCTGTCAAGTCACTGTGGGACTGCGCTGTCGTGGACCTACCATTGCAACAGACTCAGTTCCGCCCTTCCAAGTGAGGGTAAAATGCCTTTTTAAATGAAGTATTATTGTAAACTGGATGGAGCATTTTAGGCGAAGACTCTTGGTAGAATGTGGCATAATGCTGTCTTCAGTGGATTTCTCATAATGGGTCTGGGTTGTACATTGTTGGACCCAGGACACAATCAAAGGAACTTCAGGAAGTAAGCATTTCTGATGACTATGTGAAATGTTGAAGAATTCCTGATGTCATGACTTTGATGACATTTCTGTTATTATAATGTCCTTTTAGGTAGCAAGGCATTTTGACATTCCCTGGGACTCAAATGCTTAGGTTCTTTTGGATTAATAAGTAGCAAAAAAAAAAAAAAAAAAAAAATCACTAATTTTATAACTTTTTAACATTAAGATTCTTATCAAACAAAGGCATTTAAAACTATAAATGAGAAAAAAATAATTCAGGAACCATCCATGAATTATTAATTGTAATAAAAATGTGTAGAACAGCATCAACTTTCTTTAGCTTTTCTAAGAATAACACTTTAATATGAGAAAAATTCTTGATTAATATATATTTTTAAAGAAACTTTCTTTGACTCTCTTGTGCACATAGCCATGTTAGTGATTAATTTTAATGTATGGGTCCCAGTTTACTTCAACTGTCAATTTTGCAGCAACATTGAATTTATGTTCATCATTGGTAGCGTTTGCTAAAATGATTATTTTAAAACCTAGTTAGTTGTACTCAGTTGACAGCTTTTTTTTCTCTTTCTCTCTGAAAATTATTTCATAGTTAATTTCTTATTGAAGTGCTTGGTAGTGTCCAGGTAGGCCACAATCAGAATGCCAACGGCATCTCAATGTTTACATTTTATTTTTTTAATTTCATTTTGTTGTCTTTGGCCTCAAATGATTCTAAAGAAATGAAAGAAAGCAGTCTTTTAAATGCCCAGTTTACATGTTAAAGGGTTCTGAGGCGTTGGGCGTGTGTGGAGTGGGTGACCTGCCTGTGCGTCTGCTTGAGCTGCTGTGCGACACCCAGCAGGCTGTCGTAACCTTCCATCAAGGAGTTTGCTGGTGTCCTCCGTTCTTTCTGTACGTGGTGTTTATTGTCCCAAGATTGCTTTAAAGCTTTTTTTTTTTTTTTAATGTTAAATAGCAGCACTTTCCTCTTCGTTTCCACTTACTGACTTCACTGTAACATGTTCCATCTCAGGCCATCTAGACGGGAGCTATCTCAGCCCTGCAAAAGCCATGGGGTGTGGTGCGCTGATGGGTGTACTGTGTTGTGTGTGTTCAGAGGCACAGTGTGTTGTCTGCTCATTTTGTTGTAGTGTTGCGGATGGGTTTTATAGTTACAGTTTGCTATTTATTAAGAACAAAATGTCGAGATTATGAGTAATCTCAACTCTAAAGTGCTCATCATTGTTAAAACAACAGAAAGACTGAACTCCTAATTTAATGCAAATCTTTCTTAGCTTGGTATAAAAAATTCATTAAATAAAAATAATGAAACAAAAATAGGAGCCAGTAACTTAAAATATGGTGTTCTTTCTGTAATTTTGAATGATAGGAAGCATTATACAGTTTGCTTTATCAAATCAGTTTATGCCAGGAGCACTGCCGCATCTCCATTTTAGATGTAGTTACAGTCTGCTTTGCTGTGGATGTGTTTAAGGCATTAAGAGATATTAGATACTTCTTAATTGTTTCATAGTGCTTAACATGCTTAATAGCAGTGTTTCTTTGTCAACCAAATACTCCTTTTTATGTTTGATTTTCACAAGGGGACCTTATAGCTAATCCATGAAACCGAGCTCAGAAAAGCTTTAACTTGTGTGTGTGTGTGTGTGTGTGTGTGTGTGTGTGTGTGTGTGTGCGTGCGCTGCTTCTGAAAATGTAATTTTCGTAAGTTATTGTAATGGCTTTGCTAGAGTCAGCCAAGGCTTAAGGTTTAGTTTTGCTTTTTCTTGCCCTGTCTTTCCTTCTTTCTGTTTTTCTTTTCTACATTTAGTCTGGACCTAGCGCCAGCGCAAGTTCTCACACTGAGTTGAATTTGTGAATTTAGCAGGTGTGGCACTGCCTCGCTGGCCGTTTTCTTATTGTCGCTCAGAAGCTGACTGTGCTCAGTGCTTCGAAGAGCAGCGGCCAGAGGGCGCTGCCGCATGAGGCAGCAATCACCCCTTGCCAGCTGGCGGCCACCCCAGGCTCCAAACTCAGTTAGCCTTGTTTCATGCTTGTGTAAATATGCACATATTTTTAAACTTTCCAACAAAATAGTCTTCGGATTTATTTTTAGTATTGAGGCACATTCTTTACTTCTTAGAACTCAGATTTGTCATAGCCAGTTACCACTGTAGCACTCACGCTATAACGATGTAATGTTTTCATGATGTATCTGTGCAATATGAAAGCTATGAGTGATTTCACAGTTTTGGGGTTTAATTGTATATTACTTTGTGTACATGTGCATATATATATGTATATATAAGGACCAAAATCCTTAGCTTGCTTACACTATAGTGTAAAGATCGTTACACTTAATTTTACAGGGCCCCAATTATGGGATTACTTCATAAATTCATGGTAACATTTCTACACATATTACTATATAATTACCATTTAATTATGAAGTTAATGGGTATCAACAGAAGAAGTTACAGTGGAGTGCTAAAGCCACAGATTACATGGTCATTATAATTTTGGTTATACAATGAATCAAAATATGCATGTCATTGTGACACTTGATATGCTAAAACATGATAGATAATCATACTTCTGGGCCCTGTAAAATAGTATTACTATAATACTCTATTGGCCTCCTGCCTCGTTTACATTAAACAGAGGATAGTTGGTGAATTTCTCTATGAACATTGTGTGGGTCACTGACAGTGTTAGTTACCAACGTCTGGGCTCTCCAGGGAGAAGCTCTTCAGGTAGTGTGTGCTACGCTATCAAAGAGGCTGTGATCATGTTCAACTTTTTGTGCTAACAATGCATGCAGGACTAAGAGGGATAATCAAAAAATAAATAAATGTAATTTAAGCAAATACAGTCTTCATGTGTTTATATAATTGTACTTGGAAACATTTATTTCTGGGAATCTTTCTCTTTTTTTTTTTTTTGGCTTTTTGAGACAGGGTTTCAGTATACAGTTCAAGCTGGCCTTGAGCTCACTTTTATAGCTCAGGCTGGTCTCGAACTTGTACCAGTCCTCCTACCTCAGCCTCCTAAGTGCTGGGATTGTAGGCATGGGCCACCATTCCTGGCTTATTACCAACAACTCCTTTTTAACCCCTAGACTCCATGGGATATGGCATACTGTGATCCCTAGGTCGCTGTTTTTTTTTATTTCAGGGAGAAAACATTAAGAATCAGTATTTGTGGAAGAAAATGTAGCTTGAAAACTTTCCCTGGGTAAATCTCACATCCTCCAGTTTCTTCCTTTAATAATCACTGCCTTAGCCGGGCATGGTGGCGCATGCCTATAGTCCCAGTACTTCAGAGGCTGAGGCAGGAGGATCGGTATGAATTCGAGACCAGCCTGGGCTACAGAACTGAGCTCAAGGCCAGCCTGAACTGCATAGTGAGACCCTGTCTCAAAAAAAAAAAAAAAAAAAATAATAATAATAATAATAATAATCACTGCCCTAAAGAAGAAATGTTTATACAAGTCTTAGAGAAACTATTCATTCTAAGCATAGCTTTTTAACATTTTGTATACATGTAAAAGCCTCTTTATTCCTTATTTAATACAATTAGACTCAATTTATCCGTTCACTTGAGTATTCACTTGAGGACCTTGATTGTAAACTGAACTGAGGGGTAGGGGGAACAATATCCAGCACCACCAGAAAGAGAAAAAAATGATTAAAATCTCAGCTGCCTAAAGATTCTTATCAAGCCGGGCGTGGTGGCTCACACCTGTAATCCCAGCACTCGGGAGGCTGAGGCAGGAGGATTGGTGCGAGTTTGAGACCAGCCTGGACTACAAAAGTGAGCTCAAGGCCAGCCTGAACTGCATAGCAAGACCCTGTCTCAAAAAGACAAAAAAAAAATAAAAAATAAAAAAGATTCTTATCAGGAGGCTGGGAAGATAGCTCCATGGCACAAGTGCCTGCCTAGCAAGTGCAAGGTCATGAGTTTGGACCCCAGTCCTCTCCTTCCCACCCCCATCCGCCACCCCCACAAAAATCTCCAGATTCTTGTCAGCCATTGTTACTCTAAATAGCTTTTGAGTCCAACAGATAGCACAGTGGACTAAAGTGCCTGCTTAGGCAGAGCACAGCATTGGGGTTCAATCCCAGGCATGGTGTGCCAGCCACCCCCACGCCCCCCATTGAGACTGGGAGGGGCAGCACACACCTATAATCCCAGCACTTGGGAGGCTGAAAACAGGAGAATCATTACATGTCCAATCTACATAGTGAGACCCTGTAGACCCTGTACTGAATACAAATAATAATAATTTTAAAAGGAAGTATGGAGATGGCTGGATTGGAAGGATGGAAGACACCTGGGAAGACAGCTTGACAGCGTAAAGCACCTACCTGGCAAGTACAAGGACCCGGGTTTGATCCCCACTATTGCTTACGGCGCTGGCCACCAAAACCAGGTACTGTGGCCTGTAATCCCAGCACTGAGGAGGCTGAGACAGGATCACTATGAGTCCAAGCTGCACAATGGGACCCTGCACCAAATAAATAAAAGATTTTTTAAAAACTTTTTTTTTTTTTTTTTTGAATTATGGCCAGCTCAGCCTGTCCTGGGGGCAGGGCTGGCACAGCATATGGTGCTGGGGATCGAACATGGTTGCCTAAGCTTGCATAAGCAGGCATTTTAGACCACTGAGCCATCTCATCAGCCCTACAAAAAACTTTTTTTAAAAAAAGAAAAGGTGGAAGAAGTAAGGTTGAGGTACCTGAGGGTGAAAATTACCTTCCATGTCCTGAGGTGTTTCAAAAGAAAACTGCACTTAGAAATACATAATTGGATTTTCTAGTTAAACACTTGATTCAAACTGCTGTTATTTATAGAGGTTCATCTAGGAAACTAGTAATCCAAAGAGAGTTTAAAGAAAATTGTCATAAACACAGGTTTTGCTAGAGTAACTCTAAAATAAAAAGTTTTCCTTCAAAAAACCAAAACAAGCAGGCAAAGACCCTGTATGCCAGTTTGCTTGATACTCCATACAAAAAGCAGAAGATGTTTTAGTTGTTCTTGAGCCAAAATAAAGAGGCTGCCCATGGGCCATTGCACAAGACTGATTTTTAGCTCTCTCTGAAGAATCTCCCACTGCCCACCCCAGGGTGATCCATCCATCCAAGTCTGTTTTGTGCATATGCCCTGCTATCATGGTTTGAGTGCTGTATGTACCAAGAGATTTTTCTGTTGCATCATTTCTAAAAAGAAAACACTTTACCCAGAAGCAAAAATAGCAGTTTTGCTTATGACAAATATTTATTGGACAACTTTCTCTGAAGCAGGTATTAAAGTCCTAGCAAAACATTATCTCAGCCTTCAAGTTCTTGGTGGCCATGCAGTATATATACATAAGCACATTGTGTGGTGACTACACTTAGACAAAAAGCGTACAAGTAGTGTGAGTATCTGGGGAGCCTGTCAACCCGGCAGGAAACGACACTTCTGCACCCAGCTGCATTTGCCATGCTGAACTAGGTCACTGCTGAAAGTGCTATAAAGCCCCAGCCCAAGCAGTTGTATTATCAGCCCATATTTATTTTCTCAGTTGATGGAAAAGTCATTTGCAGTTCTGAGTCAAGTGATCTCATGAGCATAAAGAAGAAAAAGTAAATAGTTGAAATATTAAAATCAAGAGATTTAACTGGACTTTTAGCAAGTGACGCCAAGATTCGGGTTAAGATTTGGCTTAGCCAAAATAATTGCAGGTGCAGACCTCGGTTGTCCTAACCCAGCATTCTTTTGTCAACATTCTTCTCACTGAGATAAAGTACAAGGTGGCCATGTGTACAATTAGGAGAGCCAGCTAGGACTGATGCAGGCAGCGGAGATGAACTCGGAGGCCATGTGCTGACCTACTTGTGTGGAGAGATGGCGACAGGAAGTCGGTTGAAAAGAAAAAAAAAAGGCCTTAAGGCAATTGTCTTTTTTATTAGCTGGACATCAAACTGGGGGCCCTTGCACTTGAGAGACAGGCACTATGCCACTAAGCTACATCCCCAGCCCAGCAACAGTCCTTTTGATCAAATGACCAAATCCTTGCATGAGCCCACCAGCAGCTGCCGGAAGCCTGGATATTACTGTGCGTTTCTGCTTTCCTGTCAGGAGTTATGGGAAGAAGAAAGACATCATTTGATTTTCGTGGCTGTCAGTTCGTAACAGTGCCCATTTGTTTCCACTGTGAGAACACTTGAATTTTCAAAAAATAGTTCACGCCAATGATGTAACATAAGGCTTTGGGAGTGATATTCAGGTTAGAGGATTCAAACCAGGCCAGGACATAGCCTGGGTCTGATGGACTCTTTAAAACATACCTGTGAGCAGAATTGCAAGCTTGAAGAGGTTGATGTGGTTCAAGGCAAGAACTTCCAGCCCTGATTCTGGGAAGACAAGCAGAAGTCCAGGCTGCAATTGCCTGCAGCCTGTAATTTATGAGAAAGGAATCATAAAATCAATTTTACCGTAATGCAGAAAGATGAGATGACACACAAATTGACTGTCTCTGATAAAGCTTTATTTCAAAGCCCCAAGGATGAGATTCTCTTATGTAACATGAGAAATGTATTCCTCACTCCATTCACAAGTAGAATAGCAGTAGTGTTTAAATTGATTAGACTTTCCCCAAGAGAACAAGAATGAAGATTTCTACAGGGAAGCTAACCGTTCCTTAAACATTATTCCACGTTTAAAATATTCTTTTCTACTCTTTATTCTGTTGCTGTTATCAACAAGGTAGCAAGTCAGAACATTCATGCTTCTGTAGCCTTTATTGGCTGCTTTGGTGGGTGTTCTGTGTGTGATGTTTAATTTCGTTCTGTTTTAGAAATGGTTAGAAAATAGATCGTGTTTTTCTTAAGCTCTTTGGTATTTGGTTCCAGTAGAAATGAACGTTTGGAAGGAAACATGTGCTTTGAGGATAAAACTATTGACTTGAATAATCCACATGCCCTGGACTCAGACAGTAAACAGGCTTCATTTTCTAAGCTTTTGTTTTCTATAAGATAATCCAATCTAGTACAGTTTAAGTAAAGCTTTCTCTGGAAACACGCTTGGCTAAAGCACATGTGACTCACTGAAATTCAGGTTCAAAACCATATCCTAAAATAAAAGTGAATACACGCAAATCTGTGTAGTATTTTCTTCAGAATTTGATAGTGAATTAAAATAATTCTGCATAAGTTCTTAATGGTTGAAATATTCTCATGCGTGCACATGTATAGTTGCTATTCGCTGAACCCTGAGTATTTCAAAGCAAAAGCTGGTACCCGTCTTCAGCCTAGTGTTGCTCATTATCATTTTTATTTCAACAGGAAGAGAAAGACTAGGGAAGTGTAATTAATTTGACATGGATAATTCTGGGCTGAGAACTGCAGTATCAACACCATCTTAAGGTGGCTGCATTATTAGAAGTTCTTTGTCCTCATTTTACAGCTTGCTTTCGCTGTACTTTCTGATACTAGACCTCTGGGTTTTTTTGGCTTTTCCTCCAGTAACCTCTGTCATCAGTCATTCAATTACCATTAACGTCTTAGAACAAAACCCTCACCTTCAGACCTACATGATTAAAAAAAAAAGATGTTGGGTAGGTGCAGAGACTTTTGTACTGATTCCTGGGTTATTTTTAGAAAGACCTTGCTAGTTTCTTAGAGTTCGCATTATATTCTGTATCTGAAAAGCCAAGATTCCTCACATCACCATGGAAGCTGATCCCTGCCTCTGAACAATGGTTTTTTAAGAAAAGATTTTACAGAAGCTGCTAAGCTGTCCTCAGCAGATGCTGAGAGGCCACTCCCCTTACACTAAGGTAGGTTCTTTGTCCTGGTAGGACTTTCCTAAATGACCCTGCTTGGAGTGGAAGAATCTGCCTAATTAGGACACAAAACAGTCAGTGCTATTGCCCTTAAATAATCACGTGTAGGTCCAGAACTGGTTATATTGTCACAAGGATGTGGTAACATCATCCATGTGTTCAACAAATACTTCCTAGGTCCTGTGTGGCTCTGGCAAGATTCCATTACAGTCCCTATCAGCTTGAGGTTTGCTTTTCAGAGCAACAGCCATAAGGCACATTTTCTGTGTATTAAGCTACTGTTCTTCATTTTCAAATTCACTCTGCTCATTCTTCTTTGTGTTACTGAACTAGGATTCTGCAAACTAGAGTTTTCTTCTCCCAGTTGGCTTTTTACTAACTTAGGCCAGTAAGGTTCCAGAGGTAAAAGGAATCAGAAGGAAAAAAGAAGAACCTTCCTTTCCTTGATTTGGTTCCTGCCAGACCACCTCGGCAGTGTTTCCAGTGGTGATGCAACCTCCTTATTCTTTGAGCTCCCCAAGGACTATCTATCTCATCAGCCTCCCAAAGACCCCTCAGGACCTGACACCCAGCTTCCCAAGCCTTTCCTCCTGGTCTGGAACCCTCACCTCTGTCTTAGGCCCTCAGCCCTGGAGGTAGATCTTCTTCCTGGATTAATTCCGGATGACCTCAGTGAATGGCCTTCCTCACTGAGCCCTCCAGCGATGGTGTAAGCAATCCCACATTACAGTCTCTGCTGAAATCCCTGTTCTGTTGTCTCGATTAACCCATTTCAATGCCAGCATCTTTTACAGAAGTCCCCAGGTTTAGGAAGAGAAATGCCACTGATACTTTTTCCAAAGTACTCGTGTTTCCTTTGCTGATGTATTTATTTCTTATATCTTACTGAAGAGATTGTCACCTGCAACCCAGGAGATTTGGCCCGACAGCTGTGCCACGCATAAACCTGCATTCCATATCTCCCTAAATCTGTGAGTTGCTTTTCTGCACTGCCCCAGGAAATTCCATCTCAACTCATTGGATTTAGTGAATTGTAAATTGTTAAATGTACATCTATGTGCATAAGGAGATCATTGGAGTTATGAATTTCCTTTCTACAAGCCCACTTGTCTCAGCCACCCCCACCCACTTATGATTAAGGTAACCAAGGAATAGCGATGGCGCTTCCCTGTTGTTCTTTTCACTCCACTTGAATTTGAAGACCACACTGTCCCTCAAGCACAGTGCGTTTCAGTAGACATTGCGCCTCAGTCATTGCACCTAAGTTAGTCCCTAGGCATCCGCATGCAGTGGAGTAGAGTACAGCATTTCCCATCGACAGAGGACTCAGCCTGGCACCTAAAGCTAAGGACGGAATGAGGTGACTATCCAAATCCATCGCCGAGGTCTCTTTCCTGGTGCCAAGCACTATATCAGAGAGTTCAATCAAGAGAACAGAAGCCATACATGGTATTTCAACAGTGGGAACTGGCTTTTGGAAGCCTGAATGGCAAGTTAGTGTGTAACTCTGAGCTAAAGTTATCAGGAGGCACCACCACCTCAAACCTGGGGAATTCAAGGGAGGAAGTTGGAACTGGCAGCACCTAAGGGGCAGAGAGGAACCTTGCAGACTGGAGCTCAGGTCTCAGGAGTTGCTGGCAGGCCTGTGTCTGGCAGTTCTTAGAATTTCCTTAACTTTTCGATGATTTTTTTTCCCAATACCAGGGATAGAACTCAGGACGTTACACTTGCCAGGCAGGTGCTTATGCCACTGAGCTATCTCTCTGATGCTTTTTGTATGATTTTGACTGTTAAGTATATTGGTCAAGTAAATACCTTGCAGAATTCCACTCTACAGGAAGCTGTCTAGTATTTTCTTCATTATTGGATTGAAGTTGTGGATTTGAGGAGATCCACATGTACAAAGGACCACCTTCTGGAATCCGACTCTACCATAAAGGAGGATAAATTGGGGCCATCTGTAGGAAAATGGATGCACCCTGAGACCATAATATTAAGTTAAATAAATCATACAAGCTTAAATACAACATGATTTATATTATATGAGAAACCCAAAGTATAAAGAGCAAAATAAAATATGAGTAAGAGAAAGCAGGAAGACAGATTGTTTGCAAAGGGGTCAAGGGATGAGGGGGAGGGGGAGGGGGAGGAAGGGAAAACCAGAGGGATGAAACTCAGTGTGATTCTGACTGATCCCTGGCTGAGGTGTGCCCACCAGTTTCTCTATCACAGTTGCTCTTTTTCCCTTTCTCCCTTTTGGTACTGTCCTCCCGGATGGCAAATCGGCATGCATTTACTTCAGAAGTGAGTAGCAATTCCCCACCCATCCATTGTTGGGGACTCTTCGGCATGAAAAAATTGTGCTCCCCTTCACTTGGTTATCAAGGCATTTATATCGATAAGAACTCACATCTGTTTTATTCTTTGAGTTATAATTCAGGGCTGTTTTATTGATTTTGCTACTTGAACTGTCCTAGCTTTGGCCATGAGGAGCTCTTTCAGATGGCCCCTGTGTCTCTGCAGTGCATTGCTCAGCGTGCTGCCTGGGGTGCAGAAACCCTCGGAAAGGCTGTGGGCAGAGCATGCGGCGCTTACGAGGTCCTTCCAACCTGTCAGAAGTGCTAACATGCTACCACACTGCCAGAACCATGTAGAATGGAGCAGAACATATTTGGAGACACGTGCATCTAAGTTAGCAGAAGGAAAGCCGGCATAATGTCCAACAGACAAGCTTGAACATGGCCACACTAAACCCTCCCCTTTATGGTTGCTATGCTATCTCCAAAGGACTTACAGACTGGCGGGCCTGAAAGAAGTTATCCAAATACAGCTTTACACTGGAGTCCTGTTACCTCTGTGCAGTACGAACAATTACTTTTTTTTTTTTTTTTTTTTTTTTTTTTAACAAATCTTACACTTAGCTCGGAGCTAGAACAGTGATATTGCATTATCTCTTTCATGTTGGAAATAATAACTTGCTAATGAGAAGCACTTACCATGAACAACAATTTTTATAATGCTTTGGCATTGCTTCATTTTAAAATTACCAAGAGACTCAAAATGTGGAGGTGATCCAGGCCTCGGTGAGCTTCAGAGGCCCTTGGATATAGATTTTTCTTTTTCCCTGACAGAAGTGGTTTGCTTACATCTGTACAGATGAGAACACAATTACTGTAAAATAGAGCCAATGTGGGCTTTGTGCACTTATGTTTACTCTGCAAAGGGCAGCGCTTGTGTATCTGAGGCTGTATCTTGAAAGCTTCCTGTCCCAGAAGCTCGCTTGCATTAAACATGAGAAACGGATAAGTGCCATTGCCACAGGAATCGGATGAGCTCAGCTCTGGTGGGCCGAAGCAGCCTGGGCAGAGAGCCTTGGCCTGCCAGGAGTGCCGCACATTGTGGAGACTGAGGTGGCTTTTGGCTGCAGATGGGTGTGATTTAGATGTTTTTCATTACCTAAATGGAATTGTTTGCTTCTATTTGATGTCCCATGAGGAGTGTGGGACATGGCTTGGCAGTGTGAGGAAAGAGGAACCTTTCTTCCAGCAAGGAAAAAAAGAAACTGGAAGAGAGGATGGAGGAGAAGCAAAAAAGGAGAAACAGAGATGTAGATGGATCTGGCAAAGTGGCCAAGGAAGAAAGACTGAAGAGCCCAGAGGAGGACCAAGCCCTCACCCTCCCAGCTAGCCTGGGCTGTACCTCTGCCAGCCCACTTCCTGCTGTTGATGCTGCAGCCTGTGGCCCCTCCTCTTCCCTCTCCCCACTCTTCCTTCTCTCTGTCTCCACCCCCACCCCCAACTCTTTCTTCAGGGAGTGCATAGAGGCTCCTGGGAGCTCTGTGGACAGGACAGTCTGAAGGCAGGCCCTGCTGTGACACTGGTCACTGGTTCTAATAGTGAAAAGTTGGACTCCTTCCTGGGGCTTGCTGCCGCGCTGGGCTCCCCCTTCCCATCCCCACATCGTGTCACAGCCCAGCTTCCATGGATACAGGACAAAGAAACGCCCAGCCTGAAATACCTGGGAAGCATTCTCTAACACCAAAGAATGAATTTTAGGAATGATCAACAGAGGTTAAGAGCTGCATGCATTTACTAGGGAAGGAAAGCTTCTAAGAAAGGGACAGACAGGGACCAGAGAGGATTACCATAGGGGTGTTTCATAGAGCAGATCCATGAGGTGAGGCAGGTCTAAGGTGGAGAACATGGGAACTTGCTGGATGGGTATGAGGTGGGACAAAACTGTGCTCATCTAATAAGATAAGTGTAACTGCTCAGTAAAATTGATTAAATCGAGATCAAATGGGGAAGCGAGTCATAGCAAGGAAGTAGGCATGAATATAGAGCAGGGACTCTTCCTGTAGGGGGTTGGGTTAGTGACTGGCTCTCTCAAGGCAATTGATACCTAATTGGAATAGCAATTCCTAAGGTTCCTCCTTAAGGGGGTATGTGGGCGTATTCGCTGGATCTTTTGCCTTGAGGTCTGGCCCACGATGGGGGTGCCTGTCTCTCCCACAGTTGCAAGGTATCTTGCATACTGGCTTCTTCCAGGGCCAGACCTGTCTGACTACCTATATAACACTGCTATCTAGCTGAGCTGTCCACAACACATCATAGCCCAGCAAGGAGGCTTCTGGCACCTAAAGCACACCCTTGAGCCTCAGTTTCCTCTGTAAAGTAGAGGTGATGCCATCGAATGTAAAAGACTTTTAAGGACTCAGAAGGAGTACCAAGCAGGCCCACATGAAGAGCGGGCCCTGGACCTGCAGCTCAGAATCCACTCGGTCTGCTGGGCCTTCTGAATTGCAATGGTACTGTTAGGGTTTGTGTCTAGGGGTCTTCCCAAAGCCTGGTACAATCAGAGGGTGGGCGTCTAGAGGTGGCGATTGATCCGTGGCCCAGTGCTGGGATTATGGGTGTGAGTGCCACGCCCACCCTGGGGTGGACAGCCTTCATACAGCAGAGCTGAGGGAAAGAGGCCTGCCTTCTGCTGCTGCTCCTCCCTCGGTGCTCTTGTGGTTTTGCTGTCCTCTGCCACCAGGAACTGCTGCCCTCTGTCACGTGCCTCCCTGCCTGGGAGCCAGCTGAGTGTGGACTAAGACCTACACAAACTGAGCTGCGTAAAACGTTCCCTCTTTAATTTTGTGTGTTAGGGCCAGCCAGCCCCTAACTGCTGATAGCTCAGCAGACTAAAGCACCTGCTTAGGCAGAGCACAGTGGCCGGGTTTCGATCCCCAGTGTGCCATGCCAGCTCTGCCCCTGGGGCATGCTGAGATGGCAACTGAGCCTGGCCGTGGCGGCATGTACCTGTAATCCCAACAGTTGGGAGGCTGAAAGCAAGAGGATCACTGAGTCTGATCTACATAGTGAAACCCTGTGGAACCTGTAGACTCTTTCCTAAATTAAAAAAAGAAAGAAAGAAAGAAATGGGTGTCAGGTATTTTGTCCCAGCAATGAGAGAAAAGTAACCAAGACAAGAATGGGCCCTGGCAGCAGCTTTCTGGACGAGCGTCCCTGGTGGCTCTTCTCAGAGGCTAACAGATGTTCTTCATGGAGATGGGTCCCACTCCACACACTGGCTCCCAGCCAGGGCTCAGAATGGCCTATCACTCTCTCCACCCTGGTGACCTTTCTCCTCAGCCACTCTCTTCCTGTGGGTTCCCACCCCTTGGACTTCGGGGCACATGAGGCAGAGAACCATAACGAACCTCCCGCCATGTGCTTATTCACACCCACCTTTCTTTCCATACCCTGTAACTCTTGACAAGATTGCTTTTCTATGAAGTTACTGGAACAATTCTAGCTTAGTTCAGCATGTCCACTGCCAATAAGCAACTCCGCAGGTTTTATCTACGACTCTTGCTCCTAACAATTAAGAGCGAGTCTGGAAACTTTGTCCCAGGCTGATGGCTCCAAGTCTTTTGCTGACGCAGCAGGCAAGAGCGGGCTTAAGGAGTCTCTCCCAGGGCAGGTTCACTGCCAGCCAGGAGGCTCGGACAAGCCTTGCTTGGGCTGGCAGGTAGGGAAGCAATGGGAAGCGAGCCTCAACCCAGGTTGACAAGCAGTTACCAAGTGCGGCCACTGGGAGGCGATGTCTCCAAACATCTCCTCCCGCGGCACTCTAGAGCCCAGGGTTCCTTTCCAACTTCAGTTTCCAAATTCATTCGCTTCTAGGGGCAAATGGGAAATTGTGCGGCTCTGTCAGAAAGCCTGTGAAATGTGGTTGTCTTGTGCTCAAGCAGTGAAACAACTGACACATAATCTTATGTTAAATCTGTTATACTAGGTCATTATGGGTTTGCAATCTTGGCTGAAGGTTATGATGGCCTAAAACACATGTAAAACCTTTAGCTGTCAAAACGCCCCACAAAAAACCAATTAAATTATAATCTGGCAGATGGAGCAGGGGATATATATATATATAGCTCCCCAGTAATTTTAATGCTCACCTTATAAGATTCTAGTTAATGCATAAGTAGCAGTAACTAGAGATAAATTTATGGGAGACAAGTTCAATTTTAGACAGTTCTGCCACAGTTTTTCCTGGAGTTGGGAAGTCACTAGTGATAATTAATTTTAGAAGTAGACCTGTTTAGCCTAGTTCTGAAAAAGGTTAGTGGGTGAGAGCAGTACACAGTCATCTTACCTGTTGGAGCCCATATTCAAATTATACCTTTAGGAAGCCAACGAGTTACTAGCATCTGTGTGAGTTTATTGGATATCAAAATACCTGAATTCTGAGAAAACTGAAGCGAGAGGTGCTTAACTTTTAAAGAGAAACAGGGAAGAAAATGTATATTCCCTTTACCACCTATGCATATAGAATTTTCTTGAAAAAAATCATAAAATGCTATAAACAAAAATAAAATCTACCATTCTCCTAATAAGGTGAGTTCTATATTTTTACTTATCTTTTTTTTTTTTTTTTTTTTTTTTGTATTTTAGGGAAGGGTCTACAGGATGTTTAGGGTCTCACTACTAGATCAGCCTCATAGTGATCCACCTGTTTACAGCCTCCCAAGAGCTGAGATTACAGACAGGCAGCACCACACCCAGTCTCAGTTGCTGTCTCATGAGCCCAGAGGTGAGGCCAGCACTGTAGGCCCCTGCACCTGCTTCCAGGTGCTTTAATCCACTGAGCTATTTGGCCAGCCCTACCTTTGCATTGTAATATGAACATTTTCTTATACTTTAAAAAATTCTTTAGAAGCATTATGAATGGCTGCCTAGAATCGCATTGCACCAGTGCAACCCGACACAGCTAGGCTAGAACCTACATGTGACTAGAGGCCTTGATTTTAAGCTCCTAGTTAAAAATAGTGGTGCATGCATCCTTTAAGAAGTCTGGGCCAGCCAAATAGCTCAGTGGATTAAAGCACCTGTTTAGGTGCAGCATAGTAGCAGGGGTTCAATCCCTAACCTGCCGTGCTGGCCCCACCTGGGGGCATGCTGAGACTGCGATTGAGACAGCATGGTGGCACGTGCCTGTAATCCCAGCTTTTGGGAGGCTGGATCACTACAAGCTCTATCTATAGAGTGAGACCCCGCTGACCCTGTAGACCCTGTATTAAACAAAAAAAAAAAAAAAAAAAAAAAAAGGAAGAAGTCAGGCCCAATTACAAATCCCTAGAACAATAAAACAAAACTCCACCTCTGAGGCCAAGTTTGGGCTGGATTTTTCCCCTGGTGGATAAATAGTGGGAGTCTGCAAAGAGGGGTCTAAGAAAGAGGAGCTGGGCAGGTGTCCATGCTGTGTGCTCTGGGGTCTCCTCTTCCTTCTCTCACTGTGGTTTTGTATTCTACATCATGAGCACTGTGGAAAGCAAAGGACTTGCCTCAAAAAATCTTAGAATCCAAATGAAGAAACATTCCTTATACACCACTGGAAGTTAAATAATTGTAATATTTGTGCTTTTTCACTGAGCAGACATGATATGCTAGGTTCTCTGTATGAATTATTTCAGTCATTCTTTAGAATGATTCTACAAGCAAGGAACCAAGATTCCATATTTACAGACAGAGGGCTGAGAAGAAGTAACACAACAGTCCTCAAATGAGTAAATCAGAATTCAAACTCATGAAGCTGGGGTCCTTACCATGTCCATAATGCTAGGTGATGACCTAGGGACCTGCGATCTTAGTGGAGCTATGAACTACTGAAAGACTCTTATAGAACTGGCTGATGTCCTAAAGTGTCTAGAAAAATCCAGCCAATGTTTTAATCACCATTTCAGCTCCTCCTTCCCTGGACGTGGATTGGATATTACCCAAAGTCACATGAGACAAGGGAACTGATTTCATACCACAGCCAAACTAAAGCATAAGCGATTAAATCTGCATAGAATGCTGGAATGCTAAACACACACACGCACACACACATGCGTAATTTCATGAAAGATAATTAGATAAGAAAAGTTGCCCCAAAATAAAGCATTTGATAGCAGTTCTGAAATTCATATCTGTATGGAACCTAAATTAGAGTACAGGTTTCTGAGCCACACACGTACCCAAAGAAGGCTTTTCCTTTTCTCAAATAACAAGAGGTGATGGTTCCATTGTCTCATAAGGAGCAGAGGGTTTGGCTATCTACCATGTTTGGTTTTGCAGAGCGAGGAGAGGCTTATGCTAACAGTTTTATCATGGCATAGTTCTCATTGCGTTCAGTCATCCACTTAAAGGGCATAGCTCGGCGGTTAGTCACAGAGCTCTGTTTCCCTCTACAATTTTAGAGCCTTTCCCTTACCTCCTCCCAAACAACCAGCTCCCGTTAGTCTTCATCGGCAGCTCTTCCTCCTCAGCCCACACCCTTTGGCAGCCACGATTCTACTTCCTCTCTCTCTGGATCTGCGTGTTCCCAGCATTTCTTGTAAATGAACTCACACAATCTGTAGTTGCAGAGAGAAGCTGGCGTGTTTGGAGCAAGAGCCGATCTGCAGCAGGCAACAGAGGAAGGCAGAGTGCTGGGCTCTGATCTTCCCGGCCGGGCCCCCCGGCGTGTTGTCCCGGCTCTCACAGTGTTGTGTATTTAGAAACAATTGGCTTGAAAGAAGCCAAATGCCCTGCCTTTTCAGGACTCTGGAGGGCCCGGCTCTGGAGTAGACAAGCAGTCCACAAACGCTGACATCCCAAGGACGAGCTGCCACTTAATTTTCTCAGGCCTAGGTAGGCATTAGTCCTCAGGGAAGCTTGTTAGAAACACAGATTCCTGAGCCCCGTCCTAGGGAGACTACATCTTGATGGTGAGCTGGTATCTGATTTTGTGTATCCCTGAGCTATATCCAGCCACTCTTTCCTTTTTTTTTTTTTTTTTTTTTTTTTTTTTTTTTTTTTTTTTTTTTTTTTTTGAGACAAGGTCTCACTATGTAATCCAGGATGGTTTTGAACTCAGTATGTAGCACAGGCTGGCCTTGAGCTCAGGGAATGTTCCTGCCTCAGCCTCCCATGTGCTGGGATTACAGGTGTATGCTAACCTTACCCAGCTCCAATTAAGACAAGATCTTACTAAATTAACCAGAAGGAACTCGAATTCTCTTATCTTGGCTTCTCAAAGTGCTGAGATTACAGGCACGTGCCAAAGGAGTACTCCTGGGGGATTGCAAGCCACATAAGGCACTGCCCAGAACTTGCACATATCTATAAAAAGCTGTGTGTCAGAGACAAGCAAGAAGTGCCTCTTGCTCTTGCATTTCTGGGTCAATCCGTCTTCCCGGCAGTAACAGTAACGAGAATGCTGCTTCCTTACAAGGCCCTCCCAATTATTAAACAGAGATTCCATTCTTCCTGAGACTAAGGGAAACTCCATATAAAAATAACAGAAATCTCTGGAAACAACTGTAAACTGCTGACCTTGCTTATTTCTTGGAGGGCAGCTGGGAGACTTCAGTCACTGTGCCTTACCCAGCCAGGGGCTCTGATGAGGTAAGCAAGCCTGAAAGGTCCCTTTCGCCTCCCAGCAACCCTTCCTGCATCTGAACCTGATCTGTCCCCAAGTCTCCTTTTATGCTTTTGATGTACAGAAGCTTCTCAACAAATAAATACAGCTGAATGCTAGCTCACAGCTTCTTGGAAGGAGGCTTCCAAAAGCCTCCAAAGGTAAGCAAGATAAATTGGAGCAATCTTTCTTAAAAACAGTCCCAGTTGTGTTCTACTTCAGCAGGAGCCAAGGCACTGGCTGTGTCCCGGCTCCTCACCCTGGGCCTGTGAGGCAGTGTTTGTTTGGCTACTTTTTGCGGAGAAAGGAGGTTCTGAGAAGTTAGCAGATTTGCCCAAGAAGAGCAAGCTGACTGTGGGGAGACTCTTCTCAGACCTTCGTTGCAAGCCCCTTGGCCTGCTATGTGGCCTGCCTGCTATGAATACTTGAATTGAGAGAAGCTAGGTGACGCGGGAAACTTCAGACATTCTTTTCTTAGCCATGAAGCCACAGGCACTGGGTTTAGGGAGCCACTAATTTGCTGGGACCGTGCCATGCTGTGGAGTCCCAGTGAGAAGATGAGGCTGATCTGTGTGCTGTGAGGCTGGCCAGCCCAGGTCTCCCTGGATCCCCAAATGCTCATTCTGGGGCCCCGCTTGGCCCTGCTAGAGTCTAACTCAGACATATATACACACTTTCTATTCATTTTCCCTCTCTCCTCCTCCTACTCCTCCCTCCCCTCTCCTCATTTTCCCTCTCCCTTTCTTTCCCTTCCCCTCGTTCCTTTTCTCTCTCCTGGGAATACCAAACATGCTCTGGTTTGTTTGCAAGCCCAGGTAGCTAATCCACATCCACAATGGTCTAGAGATTCAGTCATTAAATCATCGCCATCAGTAGCGTGCATGCGCTTTGCTGGTTTGCAATGGCTGTGCTTTGGCGAGGCTGCTTTCAGCTGTTTCTGTTTGGGCAGCACGTGCGGCGGCGGCAAGCTAGGGCTCACTGACCTGAATCAGCCCTGAGAGCCAGCCGCTCTGCGCACGTCCGGCCACCCCTGGGCTGATGACGCTCCAGGGCTTTTGCTGAGCTGCCTCAGCTGCGCAGCAGTGCTCATTTCCTCCCACAGTAGGGAAGCTTCAGCAGCAGCTCAGGAGGAACCTTCGGGAGAGCACTAGGGCGGCTCAGTCCCCAGCACATCTGTTCTCCTGGGACAGAACAGCTCATGTGCTTAGAGAGCCTACTATGTGCACAGTCTTTGCCTACAGCCTTTCCTCCTATCCTCACAGTAAGCAGGCTAGAAGGGAAGAGACAAACCCGGAAGCAATTCCTGCTAGTGTAGTAAGGACTGCAAGAGGCAATCAGGAGGTCCTGCATTAGTGTTTGAGAGGAAAAATTGTCTGGGGGCCAAAAATGAGCAAGTCTGTTAGGTAGGATCTAGAAGGATGACTAGGAGTTAGTGAAGGTAGGGCTGGGCTGGGCTGAGCAACTAACAGTGGAGCAGAGGGGAGGAAAGACTTGCGATGGAGGATCACCAGGTACCAAACTGAGGCTATCACGACAGGGTCAGGGGATGGAGGGACTGGAGGGACGCAGAGAGCCAGTGGGTTGGACAAGAGGGTAGAAGGTAGGCTGGGGAGCCTCTGCAGGTGTTGGCACCGGCCTGTAGTGCCGCTATCCTGCGAGAGTGGGGCAGGATCATAAAACCGGACTCAGCCCAGGCAACTTAAAAACGGATGCTAAGGTGCGAACTCAGAGCAAGGTCCTGAGTTCAACCCAAAGGCAAAAGCAACATCCTGTCTCAAAATTTTAAAAATGGGGGAGGGGATAAGGATTCGGAACAATTTTGTGTTATAACGCTGTTATGTAATTTATATAGCTAAGACTTGGAAAGGCAGGCCATGTCACAGCCCTCCTATCTGGAAATATTCCATGTTTCACACATCTACTTTCCAAGAGCTTCGAGGCCATGACTAGTGGATTTTTAAAACACGCACCAACTCTACCAACTGTGTTAGCTCTCTTCATACCTCCTGTATGTATTTTATCTTCCTGTCCACACTATAAATTCTAGAATTCAAAGGTACCACACAGATAGATCAGCTTTTCTTCTCCCCAACACATATTCTCTATAGCCTTAGTTATTTACTGTGAAAGAAAATAACTGTAATGGGAAGTGTGAAAGATGATAAGATGTCTGCTTGGCCTCTAATGGGAAAAAATAGACAAAATTCTACCCAGCTTACCACAGTCACCCACAGCTTTTCCCATAGTGCAGGTCAAATCATGCTTCCCCCAGGAGATGTGCAGCCCCTGAGAGAAGAGACTGGTTTCCATCTGCTAAAAACAAAGAGCTTGCCTCACATAAAGAGCAATATGTCTGTGGAATGTGGCCAAGTGAATTCTGGGCCCGTCCCAGCATTAAAGTCACAGGGGGATTTGCACTGTGAGACCTTAAGCGCTCACTGGGAATTAGTTTGAAGTAAAATTCACTGAGGCGATGGATCACCATACAAGGACTGGAGAGGTGGCTAGGTGCCTGGGGATTCAATGGTCCCTTCTCAGCAGAAAGGAAATACTCTCCAGACAGAACGTCAATGTCTGCTTTAGACACTTAACTATGTGAACTTGGAGATCTGTTTCTACAATGTTACAAGAAGCACACAGTGTGATTTTGTTAAAATTGCTTTGGAGGGTCAAGTAAAACAATTTGAGTTGCTAATCCACTAGTGCTTAGACCTCAACAAGGGGCTGAAAGCACATGGAACTTTTCCCTCCACTGAAAAAATTACCGTCGAAGCATTTAACAAGAGTGTATATAAGGAAAGTAGCACATTGCCAGGGACTGAGTACTTAATAGATATAACTCCCGCTCCTCTCTCCACCCGAACGAGGATCAGTCATCAGTAGGAAATGACTCAAAGTTGGGGCTGGGGAGATAGCTCCAAGGCACAAGTGCCTGCCTGCCAAGTGTAAGGTTATGAGTTTGAACCCCAGCCCTGGAAAAAAAAAAAAAAAAAAAAAAGGGAAATGAGCCAAAGTGGTAACGTGGTGATAGCTATCAATCATTTGGAGAATTTTTAAATTTCCTATAAGTGTATCACTAAATGGGGCTGGTGACACATGCTTGTGGTCAGGCAGAGGCAGGTGGATTATAAGATGGAGCCCCACACAGGCAGTTGAGAGAGACCTTAAAAATGTGCTGGGGGCAAGACAAAATAATAATAATAATAATAATAATAATAATAATAATAAACCCTGCTAAATGAATCCAGTGACTTCACTTACTGCCTACTTGTTTGGGGAAATAAATACAAAAAATCATGACATTTTTTCTCTATGATGTTTTGACTTTAACACAATAGAGAATTGGTCTTGCTTGTGTGCCCACCAGACTTTGCTCAGGAGATATTAATTAGCGATGCTGGCATTGGTGTTCTGGTTCTGTGTTTATGCCAACAAAGCCAAGGTAGAACTGAGTCTCCGTGCCATGGTCTGCCATGGTCTGCCATGGATGCTGTCACCATCGCTCTGTTCCCAGCTGCAGCCCTGTTTATGCCGCCATCCAGGTGTGCTGCGTTAGTAGGTTGCTTGGATGTACTTTTTCAGTCTCCTTTTCAGGAATAATCCTCTTTTTTTCCTTTCTGCGGCTATTGGTATTGGGAATCCAGTCTTTCCCTCAACCATAGCCTGAGCATAATCTGTGGCAAAGAGTCTAGGAAAAGCACCAAGCTTTGCTAAGCTGTCACTGCTCTCACTGGCTCAAGAATCTCAGGGAGGTGTTTATGTTCACAGTTTCCCTGTCTTTGTGGGCTGCCAAAGACACTTTCCTAGCAACATACAAGTACATAACTGTAATCTCATTAAAGGGGCAGCACAGGGCAAAGACCACACTGTTCTCGATTTGACACTGGCACTGTCTAAAGCATCTTGGCCTCTTTCATAGTGTTTCTGTTAACGCTACAATCAAATAACAAATACAACAACACCAAGGAGAAAGAGGGGGAGGGGGAGGAGAGAGCTAAGTGTATTCGATGCTTATAGATGCCGGGCATTACTCTAAATTATTTAATTTTCAAGACAACATGATAGGATGATTACCATCATCTCCCCCACTTTACAGATGAGGAAACCAAAACACTAAGAGGCTGACTAACCTGCAAATGCACCGGCTCACAAGCCATCAGCAGCACACTTGGATCTGTAACAAAAATGCTCACTTATTGATTGATTCAGATGTTCAGTTATTGATTACTTTTTTTTTTTTTTTTTTTTTTTTTTTTTTTT
>PVJA010013581.1:26591-49321 GCA_004027025.1 Myocastor coypus | reverse complement strand
TTTTTTTTCAATTCTTTTATTGTTTAAATTTAACAATGGTTATATTACATATTTTCATCATCGGATCAGTTTAGATTAATACATATAGGTATATAAGATTGATCAAGCAACTAAACATTAACCTTTCTAAATCCACATTACTTTTTTTTTTTCTTTTCCCCCTTTTTTTCTTTGAAAGTTGACATATTGCATATTGTCCTCACAATCATTCTATAGAGTGCAGTGTGTGGGCATGACCCACCTCCCTATATTAATGGGCAAGCTAAAATTTGAGTCACTGAATTAATAGAAACCAGCCTCTTAAGGATTAGAGAGATGAACAGGCACCAGAAGTATTTATTTGGTACCATCAGAGGAAATGGGGGCTTCTGAATGAGGAGTTTGATACAATGTCATGATTTTTGCCCAGGTTCCTCTTCACATCTAGCACTGACTAAATAGCTACAGGTCTCCATGAAGAAGGACTCCACAGCAGGAAAATGCCTGCTCCTTGGGATCAGAAGAAGTGAGGGCTGGCCAAATAGCTCAGTCGATTAAAGCACCTGCAAGCAGGCACAGGGGCCAAGGTTCAATCCCCCGGCCTGCTGTGCTGGCCCCAACTCCTGGGATCCGCTGAGATGGCAATCGAGACTGGGTGTAGTGATGCAAGCCTGTGATCCCAGCTCTTGGGAGACTGTAAACAGGTGGATCACTATGAGTCTGATCTCACACTGAGACCCTGAGCAACCTGTAGAACCTTCCCTAAAAAATACAAAAAAAGAAAAAGTAAATAAATCAGACATACAAGCTTAAGTATTACCTGATTTCTCTTACATGTGAAACACAAAATAGAAATAAATTACAGAGCAAAACAAATGAGAATAGGAAACAGGGAGACAGCTCCTTTGCAAAAGGCAAGGGAATAGATGAAAGGAAGGGAAGGGCACAAAAGAGAGAATTTGTGTCTTTTGGACCTTTTGGATTTTATTTGCTCCTTCCGGGATTGCTGGAACAATTGTACTGCTGACTTCTACTGCGCTATTGAAAGGAATAATTAACGCTTAAAATTTTTTCTTTTTAATTTTTTTTTTTTTACCTATTTTGTATGCTGATATCTGGTAATCTGAGCAACTAATTTGAAGACAACAATATGTGATATAATAACCATGTTAAATTCCTAACATCTCGTTCAGTAAAATTTTGTATCAGTTCTAATTTTAAAATTATTTTTTATTTTTTAAATATAAAAATATATTTTAAAAATTTACTTTCCAAATAATTAAAATGTCCTATATCTTGACTTTGAATGTAGGCTTTATTTTTATTTATTTATTTATTTATTTTTTTCGGTGCTGGGGATTGAACTGAAGACCCTGTGCTTGCCAAGCAAGCAGTTATTCTACTGAGCTATCTCCCTAGCCTGAATATAGGCTTTGTAATATATACATAGGTTAAAGTATACATATTGTTATGGTTTGAACATAGATGTCATGAAGTTTTCAATGCGACTTTTTTGGAGGCAGCTGATTCTAAACTATGTGACTGATTCATAGTGCCTTCTGGGATTAGGAATGAGAGTGCACCTTTGCCTTAGGGCAGGGAGCCTGCACAAAGCACTAGGGACAGAAAGAGGCTTGTCCCCTTGCTCTTCCTCTCTTGTTGATTCTCCTATCTTGTGAGTCATGAACTATTCTGCTTTGTGATGCCCGTCCTTGTTGGAGCCAGGCAGCTGTGGATTGAGACCTCAATAAACTGTGAGGTAAGTAAATTTTGTCCACTTTCAAGAGGGAGGAGAGAAGTGGGAGGGAGAGGGAGGGGGAAAAGGAAAGAGAGAGAAAATTAGTATTATTATTCACATGTAACAAACAGTTCTCCCAAATTAGTGTAATCAATATATAGTGCAGCATGTACTAATAAAAACTCTACCCATCAAGACTAAATGAAAATCATACAAATATTCAAATGGATTCATGCAATAATTTTACCAATTCTTAACCAAAGAAATTTGTAATCATTTATTTGGGCTGTACACTAGAGGAAGCAGACATTTCAGGATATGTCCAATTGAAATTAATACTCAGGAGTCCCCAGGAGTTGTTATGGCTTCCTCTCCTTCATTGGAAAGGGGGCACATGAAGAGTTCATAATTAATAGAAGGCCAAGAGGAAGTCCCTAAAAATTCCTTTCCACCTCAGCTAAATAAATAGAATAATGTATTGTTTCCCAGAAGAGAAGGTAGAAACTGTGTCATATCTAAAAATTTCAGTGATAATGGTCATTTTATATTTCTGTCTAACTTCCTAGTATGATCCTTAAGGTAACCTTGAAAGATGACAGTGGAGTCCAACAAATTAACCAAGTTCAGCTCTTGTGTTCATGTGGCATTTTCTCTAGACCAGTCCTAAGGCTTTAAGTTCATGATACCTGTGACTAGTGATATATAACTGCGTTATTTTCTATTCTGATCAGAATAGAGTTTTCATGGTAATATTGAATGAGTGAAAATTGTTATGGCCTTCACTCAAGAGTATATTATTAACACCTCTGCACCATACTATAATGTTGTGTGAAGATACCTAGACTTCACACAACATTATATTAATCACAACATTACAACAATCTACAGAACGTCTCGTTGACCCAATACATTAGTAATACAACTCCTATAGAGCTGGAGAAGCAAGAAATAGCTAGTAGCATGGAGACTTTGGCAAATATTTGAACTCCAGAGGATGAGAGATAAACTCCATGAAGATCCCCAAGCCTCTACGATTATTTTAAATGTGTTTACCATTTATAAATGAAATGGAAGGCTGGGGAGCTCTTCAGGATTTAAAGAGAGTATATTTCGTATCTGGAGAAACTTTTCTGGTCCATGTATCAAGTGACCAAGTCTTTCATCCTTGAGACTCAGTGAAAAGAGGTCTTCAGCAAGTCCAGTAGACCTCATGGTAAGGAAATAGTGCTTCGTAAACCTCTTGATCAAATCCTGTGTTGAATCCTTGGTTAAATCCTTGAGTGACTGGAGTGAAGTATAAAATGCACACATGGTGAAAGGCAATCGGCTGGCCAAAGATCTGAAAGAAAAACATGGGAAAATTTGGAACAAGCAAGCCTGGGACAGAAGCTTGTGGATGAATACATGCAAATGAGCACAAAGGGTGGGGTATTTGTAGTACATGTTCATACCTCCCAGAAAAAAACCCACCTCATGGAAGAGATGCAGCTTGGTGACTCTGGTCAGTAGCTATCTTGGCATGGGCATTCACAGACACATGAACTGAATGGTCCTGTGGAGGGAGATGGTTGTTTTGAGTGGGCCTAACAGTCTTCATTCCTATTTCCAGGACTCTTGCAAACTACTGTTGTTATACAATAACCAACCTGCCTGCATTGAGAGCCAATGGCAAGTCCCCAGAATGGGACTTGCTGGGAGACCAGTTGATTACATTGGGTCCTTTCCAACGTGGGATGTACATCTTTATTTTAAAATGGACACACAGTTTGTGAATATCACTACTTGAGGTCTTAGGGACCATCTGACTCACTCACATAGTCCTCTTCATGCCACAATATTGTCACATCAAATAGTAATTTTATACCCAAGGAGAGGAAAAGAGGTCTATATTCATGAAATTCACCAGATATTTCAAGTTGGGTAGCAAACACAAATTGATACACAGTAATATGACTGCCGGCCAAAGGTTTAGTTGAAATGCCAGCTACAAACAATATCATAGTCTCTAAGGATAGAATGCCAACCTCCAGGACAAAATCGATATATTTGCCTAAAGATTTTACATAGTACCATGCTTTGAATGGGAAGATTATATGGTGCCAAAACATGGTATGCAAGCAAATGTGTCCCCACTTACCATCACTGCCCCAGTTTACTGAAGGCATTATGCTTTTCTTCTTGCCTGTGGGGTACTGTGCTCTGCAGACTGAAACATGTGAAAGAGCATGCTTTGAAGAGGACATGCAGAGTGTATCCCATTGAAATATAAACCTTGTGCACCTTGTGGGCATTTGGAACCCCTTATGTTAAGGGATGAGACATCACTGACCCTTGGCAGGGTTAATCTAACCTGATCAGCAGCTGCAAGAGGCTGAGGCTTCTGTTCAGTGTGGCCCAGGGCTTCTACTTGGGTGGCTCTTGGCACTTGGCACTCCTTTGCTCAGTTGTGCAACTCTGGTCTTCAAAAGATGTGATAAGGAGGGGCTCCCACCACTCAGGGGTGGCAATACAAAGATGCAAGGTTTGGGTTTGGATTTGAAATGCTGTTTATATTTGGATCAGAAATGTATCCCCAAACCTCATGTGTTGAAGGCTTGGACCCTGTGCAGCAGTATTCAGAGGCAGGGCCTTTGGGGAGAGATTGGATCTTGAAGGCTAAATCTTATCAATGGATTAATGGATTCAGAGCCAGACAGGCTATGAAGGTGGTAGACGCTTCAGGAGGTGTGAGAAGTAGTTCACTGAGGTCAAGCCTGGGAGAGTATTTTGTTTCTGGTTTCTCCCTTCTTTCTGCTCCTGGTTACCACAGATGAACAACTTACCTCACCATTCTCCACTCAGATGTTCTTCCTCATTATGGGTCCAGGAACAATAGCCCAAGCCATGACAGACTGAGCCCCCTAGAACTGTGAGCCTCAATGAACCTTTTCTCCTTTCAAATTGTGTCTTGCAGGCATCTTGCTGTAGTGACAGGAAGCTGACTAGCACAGGAGCACAGACGCCATGAGGTGAGCCCACCATGCTGATGCCCAACCTGACTTGCACAGGTTAGGAATAAAGAGGTTGCCTTAGAGGGCAGAGCTATTCTAGCAGACTCAGGAAGTTGGCTGACTCAAAGCAGGGGACATCTCTAGAATGGTTTTTGTATTTTGGAAGTTTTTGCTTTTTATTTAATCAAGAAAAGTACAGTTCACAAAGTCACAGCTTGGTCAAGTTTGACCAGGAACTCAACTGGAGAATCAGCAAATTGTGGGTTTTATATAGAACGTGTTGTCTGTAATTAATAGGAGCACCCTGTGCTACCCTGAACAAGGTAACATCATGGCCACTTCTGCAGTAAAGTGCTTCTTTATTTTGACCTTGCTTTGAATTGACAGACGTGAGTCTAAAACATCAATCCTTCACACAACTCTGGGATTTACTAGAAATAGGAAGGGAAGTATTTAGAAAAGGTAAGAAAGTTTCAGGAGACTCTGGACAAGGAGGCTGGATTCTTCCTAGAACAGCATATAAGCTGACACCAACACAGAAACCCACTAGATCCAAATATCCAAAGGATATTTAAAGTCTGAGATATGAACTACTTATTTTCTGGATGATTTACTATTTAATTTCTATAAAGTTTTCTTAAAGCAACCTTGCATTGTAATGTTTTGGTGGAAACAGAAATCTAAAGTTGAGACATTTGCAAAACTTCTGGGAAGAAAAACTCATATAGACAAAATGGAAAAGTCTACCCTAACTCATGCTTTTTATTTTTTTTTTACCAGGACTGGAGGTTGAATTCAGTGCCTCAGCCATGTTAGGCACATGATTTACCACCATGCTACATTCGTGGTACTTCAGAAAAAAATCTTGACAATTTTTTTTTCTTTTTTCCTCCCAGCTGATCTTGATTATGTGAGGTACCTGCCACAGATTCCAGAGTAGCAAGGATTCAGTGTATGCTGCTGTGCCTCATTCTTGTTTCCATTTGTGGCTCAAACATATATGAAAAATGTTGCATAAAGCATTCATATGTGCAGAATATTCCAGTTTGTGTCTATGTGAGCATTTCTCACATTTGCAACATCGAGCTAAAATACATTTCCTGGGATGTTTTCTAAGCAGATCAGAACATGTTCCTCTTTGTTGTCTTGACTTCATTCAAACATATTTTTTGCCCTACATTTTTGATGTGCAGACACTTATGCTTATATTACCCAGGGTTATGATTTGTAATAAATACTGATACAATGAAAAAGGCTTTTTGAGGGAATCTAATAATGCAGTAGGTGGGGTAACATTATCTGTATTACTGGATGCTTTAGAAGACCCACTGCACCCTTGAACATGCTAGCCATATATATTTCTTGATCACTGTAGGTCAGGCACAGTGAGAGGTGGTTTACTTCAGGGAGGAACTAGCGGCAGCCAGCACCACCTGGCTAGCGCTGACAGTGCACATAGCTTCCTAGCCTCGGATTCAGCAGTGTCACCTTGGAAGCTTCGAGTGGACAAGGGTGGGGGCAGTGAATCACGGGCATCGTCCAGTGATGAGACCAAGGTGCTTTGTGTTTCTTTCAGTCCATAGAGCCACTTTGTCACTGTTCCCTATGTATCTGTTCTTTTTATTTTTCCACATTTGTTCTTCACAGGCTTGCACTTTCTCTACACTTTTTCAACATATAAAATGGACTTATCATACCTGCTTTAATGTATGTCTACTAATTCTATGGTGAGAGGATGGCTAGCCATGGATAGAAAGTGTTGTACAGCCTGCTTTTATATGGCCCATGAGTTAAAAGTCTTTTCCTTCATGAATAGTTGTAGAAAACATACATTAACTGCCAGCAAAATTCAAATAACAAACATGAGACACCATTTCATGTTTGTTACAAGGACAAATAAAATAAAGACAGAAAATGACAAGTTTCAGAGAGAATGTAGAGAATTTGGAATTTTCCTATCCTGTGGTTGAGAGTGGTATAACAGCTTTGGAAAAGCTGGTTTGGCAGTTCCTGTGAAGGTTAAAACACTGAGCTGTGCTACAATCCACTGAGTCTATTATTAGGAATGCATACAAGAGAAATAAAACATAATGAAGCAAAACTTCCTATGCAATGTACATAGCAGTATAATCATAATTATTTGTAAAATGTGCAGGCAACCTAGGGTACACTGGCTGATCAATGGGTAAAATGTGTGTCTATACAGTGGAATAATGTTGGGTAATATGAGGGCATGTGGCATACGATAACATGGAAAGACTTTGAAAATATTATGCCAGAGGAAAGAAGCCAGTCACACAGCATCGTACTGTACAATTCCATTTATATGACATATCCTGAAAAGGCTGTCCCAGGAGACAGAAAGTAGAACGTTAGTTGCTAGGGATCTGTAACTCATGCTTTAAAGGCATTTTTTATGCAGCTGGAAAGTATTTGTTAGGGATGTGTTAGTGAGTGGCTACCAGTGTGCAAGGGCTTCTTTTGAGGTTGTAATGATCTGAATGTAAAATATCTCCCCAAAGTCTCAGGCCCACAGGTGGAGCTCCTGTAGGGTGGCTGGGCAGTGGGGTACCATACCCACCAGCAGGGTTGTTCGCTCATGGATTCAGCAGCTAAGTGTGCTGTTGCAAGGTGGGCCCCGTGGAGGCGTGACCCGGGGCACTGTGCTCTTGTCTCGGGAGCCTCTTTTCTCCATCTCTTCCATGGGTCAAGCAGCTTCCCAGGGCCGATGACCCCTACCATGCATTTTGGCCACGGAACAAGCAGCTATAGACTGAATCTTCTGAAATATGTAAACGAAACTCTCCTCCTTCAGTTTCAGATGTTGTTATTTGGTCCCAGGGGTGGGAAATTGACTAATACAGTGATGAAAGTATTTTAGGATTTATTACAGTGATGGGTGTACAAGAATGTAAATGTACTTAGGAAATGCTGCATTTAATACCTTAAATGCATAAATTTTTTATGATATTTCAAATGTTATGTTAAATAATGTGGGTCCTAGACCTTGGGATTTCACAGACCAGTATAGTATTGACAAAATAAAATTCAGGAATCTATGACAGATACCTACTGTGATAGCTTGTTTTTGATAATTAAGAACATTTAATGGCCGTTTAGTTCCAATCTGATTTCCTAAATGAAAGAGAATCTCTGAGGTCTACAAATTAATCATGAGTGAAGAACTCTTCATTAACTGGAATGTAGTTTCACTCTAAAAAGTATTATGTAATTTTCGTATGTTAGTACAATGATATATATGTAATGCATCTCATTTTAAAAACATTTTTATGTGGTTAAAAAGTACTTACTGGTAACATTTTAAATTTTTATAAAGGACTCAGGTACAGAAATCGTTGACACAGAAGAAGCTCTTAAGCCTTAGATTTTACAATCATATAATTAGGTTGACAACTTTTATATGTAAAAAATTGATTCATTGAAAAACTTAGTTGATCAAAACTTTATTCAAAATATGTAAAGAACTATATAGTTCAAAACTGCAAAAATAAAATACAATTTATGGTAACTTGAAAATAAAGACTATCTAAAAAAATTACAAATTTACTATTTAAAATACAATCTCAAATTCAAAGCTAGTCTTTGTAGTTTTGTACTTCATAACATCTAAAATAAGCTTTACCCAAATACATTATTATGCAAATGTTGCAGCGCTATCAGTTTTAAAATATAATGGGTAATTTCTCACAAACAAAAATACATACTATTGCTCATTTCTTAAACATCAAAATAAAATAGTTCAAAAGACCAAGAGCTAATCTGCACTGATAAAAACCCAAAAAGTTAGCAAAACATTTCTTCTGAAAACAACGGATCAGTGTTCTGAATTGAGCTACACAAGGATGTATTGCTACCTAACACTTCTCTAGGTGATCCACTGTGTATTTATGTGGTCAGGACATCTGCAAAATGCCTCTCACCATCTAGTAACCAGTACTGACAGCACAGCTAGAGGACCTTCAGTTTACATCAGGGGAAGCAGAACACAAGGGCATATTTAACTGGGTCCAGAGTGAGACCCAGTTAGCTTCTGGCTTCTTGTAGGAATGCTTCTTCCGGCAGAGGACGCTAATTGGTTTAATGATGTGAGCAGAAGTACTGGAATTTATTGTGGGAGAATTAATTTTGGCTCCATAAGCAGAAAGTCCAGGGTATGGACAAAGTAGAGATTTTAGTGTGAAAAGCATTAATAAGGAGAAAGTTAAACCAGATATCTTCAGACAGAGATCCCTTTTCAGAAGTAAAAATAGCAAAGCAAGAATAGCGAAAAGAAGTATAAAGTTTCTCATTCCTAAGCCAAGGTGCTTTTATAAAATCACTTTAAAAGAAGTATTTCTCTTGAATATAACCCCTGAGCATTCTATCCCCTGTCCCCTCAGTAAAACTCCCATGACATAGAGAACACTGACTTACAGGAATAAACTAAGAAGTAAAGATGTTAAGAGGTTAAGACCACATAAAGAGTGAATAGCCTGGAACAAATGTTATGTCTTAGAAAACTGGCTTAGAAATAGAAACAGAAGGTAGAGGATAAACAGGGACTTTTATGGATGGACAAGTGGAATAATCCAGGGATCTAGTAGCAATCCTAGCTACTTAACTTTTTTTTTTTCCCAAAAGGTCTTGGAATTTCAAGTACACAATGAAACCAAAGATGACAAATGTCTGAAATGTCTGTGTATTGAAATGTTTAGTCAAAAAGAATATTTGCAATAAATTCTTACAAGATTATGTGAAAAAGCAAACACATAAATGAAGTGCAGTGTGGACAAGAGTAGGCATTCAGCTCCAACTGCTGCTGCCTCTGGTTAATATATAATATACACTGAGCCATCAATAAGACAAAAGAGAGAAATTTAATTTAGCTGATCAATATGTTAAGGTACATTAAAAAATAACTTGCCATTATCAGAAGGGCATTGGACACCAAAATAAAGGTGTCTATTCACTTGGAAAATCATGTATAACTCAGGTCTTCACAGAGACGCTATGAGTTATTAAGAAAAATTAACCTCTGTAGAAGACATAAAATACTTCTTTACGGCTGTCAGACACATGTGTCATAGGAGTGGCCATAATTCTAGTCAGCGTAGCAAATCTGATGTTCTAGATTCTTACGAAGGCTTCCCCTCAAGGTTGCCTCTAATTGACTTTCAGTGCTATGGTAATAAACACAACCAGGGTAGGCTGTAATACCAAGGATACTGACAGGCCACTGGGGAACTGACCAAAGAAAGTTTAAATGATAATGCTGGGAGAAAAAAATGCAATTGCTAACTGCCCACCCCATTATATAAAGCAAAAAAAATTGAAATATCTGAGAAAACTGCATTTGGATTATTGAAGTGTTTGGGATGATAGCTATAATCTAACAGTAACTTTAAGTCCAAGATGATATCTTGTTGGGTCAAACTGACATGCCTATGGAAAGCATATGCATGAACCACATCTGAATTACACAGTTAGAAGAGGAAGACTTAGTGGTTAGCAACCTGCCTATTGCTAATTCATGGAGTTGCTGCTTTCCCACAGATTTACATGGTGCTGATATTCAGAACATCTGTTCTCCTGAAACTCAGGTCTGTAACTCTAAGCTTCCCAGGTGGAGGACAAGAATGTAACCACTATTTTTTGACGTAGGGACATATGTTATTTGATATAGATCAAAGGCTTAGCCTCTAAACACTGGTTGGGATATTCTGATCATGATCAGTGGAATGGATTTATTTATAACCAGTGGACTAACCTACAGAATGTGTTTTATTTGTCATTAATAGTTTCCCTTCTTCCTGAGATTCATAGGTAACTTCTACACCATTGGTCCCAACTGAAAATTTATGACAGAAAGATGTTTAGTATCGTATGAATGTTTTAAAATGTTTTTTCATTCTAGCCTACTCGACATTAAACTACAATGAGGGTGGAACTTAGTAGAGTAACTAATACAACAACAAACATGGTGAGAATACACCAATGGTTTAGCAATTTAAACTGGAAAAGTAAAGTTTAACATTCTTTCAATTTTTCTTGCACACACACCCTAGAAAGAAGAAGCTGCCTTTGAGGAGTAATGCCAGTAAAATTCTATTCAGCAAGTTGATGACTTGGGTCTTTGATAAGGTCTGTAAATGACCTGGTGAGGAAGGCAGGGCTTGCTGGTGAAATGCAGGAACAAGAGGAGCAGAGCTAAGCCAACCGTGGTGACCCTGACATTTCTATATCACACCTGCCTATTCCTTTTTTTGGCTTTCTACCCAACCTCACTTTCTTTCCAGCTGTCCACTTTATAAGTGTCACCACCCATGACAAGCAGAGCGCTGAGTCCTGTATGTCAAAGAACTGAGCCAATGAAGCACTGCTAGAGAGATGTTTCTGCCCACTGAAATTGAAGCAAGTGGGAAGGAATGGTTTTAATTATTTGGGTGGTTGTTTTTGTAATTGTAGTTAATATAATGCAGGTGAACCTTTCTGAGTATCCAGAGGTCAAACACTAAAAATGAGCATGGGCATTTGCTTTCATTTTTAATGCTTAGGTTTTTCTCCATATACCCTTTGTCTCTGCATTAAAACAAGGAAGAGTTTTACTCCCCCATATCAAAAGCAGATTCGAAAAGAGGTCATGCTTATCCCTGCATACTGGACAACACAGGAGTCTGGTCCTACCGAGGGAGATGATACATACAGGGTGCTTTCCTTAGAGTCCTGTCCACACTATTCGCTCCATAACGTTTGCTGTTTCTAGCAGTGATTTGTAAAATGAGAGCAACCATGGGTGATAACAACATATACTTGCAAACTTGAAAGGCTGAGAATCAGTTATGAAGCTTGCCATCTGACAGATGTTCATGATAGTGAAAGGAGGATCTGCCACCTGCACCCAGCTGTACTTAAATGAAGTCAAATTGAAATTTCTGTGTTGCTGCCTGGTTCTTCAATGCTTGCCGCCTGGCTCCCCCCTGGGAACATTACAGTACTGCAGACACTGCCAAGGGCACTGGAAGTTTATCTTTGACATGGAACAGTAAAACAGGTTCAGGTCCTTGTCAGCTTGAAGAGAACTGAAAATTTCCCATCTATTCTCAGCTTGTTTAATTCTCACCACAATTTTGAGAGGCTCTCAGGGAAAGTATTGCAATCTCTGCTTTATGGATAAGGACAACTGACAAGCGAACTGCGTAAGAAGCTGTAGTTAGAAAGGGAAAAAGCCATGAGTTGAGCCTGTTCTTTTGATTGCTGGAATAATGGCCTATCCTCTGCACTTCAGAGAACAGGAAGTGTGAAGGAGGGCTCTAAAGTACACGAAGAACAGCACCAGGAAACCCACACAATGCAGGGAAAGTGAACAATCACAAGCCAAGATATGCCTTTTACTCTACTAGGAAATGATTTTCAACAGAAGGATGAAGAGCCCATCCTATTCCTATGAGTAAGGCCACAGAAGGTAATGAGGAAGCCAGTTCATTTAGTTTTCAGAATCTTTGAAAATCACTACTATTTATTATAGAGAAGTCTAGCACAGGTTAAGAATTTTATATCACATCCCCCCCAAAGGGCAATGACTTCTTTAAATGTGGAACATGTAAGAAGGCGAGGCAGCGGGAGAGACCTCACAGATGAGGTGACACATCACTGCCATTTGAGATTCCTAATCCATTGTGTCAGGTCAGTCCTGGTGGTGCAGACACTTGGTGTTAGCACGGTGTGCAACCTGGGCATGGGCTACATATAAAATGGGCAATATAGGCCGTGTTTAAGGTGGACATGTACCACTTTCCCTTGGAATCCAAGAGTACAACCGAAAGCAGTATGTGCTGTGGAGATTTTTTTTGTTTGTGTATCTTAGTAAATCGGTTATAGAAAGAGTATGTAATATCAGCTGTGAATCATATGCCTCAGCCTAACTTCACTGACCTGTAGAAGTCTAACTTCCAAATTTAAATGCCATCATCAAGTAGTCTAGACTCCACATTTAGAGATCCACCAGCTAATTTTGGAAGGCTTTTTTTTTTTTTCCGGTTGCAGGGCTGGCTGATCAAATCCTTTTAAAACTCCTCTTTACTTAGCAAGGTTTTAAAGAGAGAACAGATGAGAGACCACTTAAGATTCCTTACCCTCTGTAAGCTATGTGGCTGATAGAAGGACCAGTAGGAATGTCATAGCTAGCAGGCAAACACAGCATCAAAGTAGCTTTCTGCATGAGAGATGTGTACATCCTAAAATTTCTTCTGTACAACTAAACCAAGAATAGTAAGGAGAGACAGTGGATTCCTTATGGGACTGGGCAGAGTCAGGATAGAGGGTCCTGAAATTTCATGTTTCCAAAATAACTTCTCTGGGACAAATGAAGACAGCTGTACTTTTCCTATGTCCACAGAATGTTTCTGTTAAGATAACTCAACAACCTGCTTCCCAGTGGCATTTTCAAAGCCATGCCCAGCATTTAAAGTTTTCTAAAGGCAATGCCCCACCACATCCTCTCCATAACATGCACTAGTTATACAACACTTTGGAGATGTATCTCAAAACCCTGTGCCTTTAGTGACACTAACTCAGCGATGCCATTCTAAATAGTAAAGTTGATTATTTTCTTTTCTACAAAGGGCACAAAACTCTTAGTCTGAGGTAGCACAGGGAATCAGCAAGGAGGGTCATTAGCATTTACCCTTTGAGGCTCTGCAGCGATTGCCTTTAAAATTGCTAATTGCCTAGCAAAAGCATGAGATGAAATTTAAACATCCCTTTTCCCAGAACTGTTGGTCACCCAAGTTATAGGGGAAACTGAATTACTACTGTAGAATAGCATTCAGAGTTGGTGTGAAAAAGGGGGAAAAAAAAAGCCAGCTAACATCAGCATAACATGATGCAAAGTATCTTTGGCATCTCCTTCAAAATCTATGTTCACATTCTCTTTTCCCCTTGCACTATAGCTTTGAAACAAGCTTTAGCCCATTGATTTCACTGAGTATATCACTTTTTAAAACACATGAGAAACTTGTAAGGTTTGAAAGAAAATCTGTGATACACAAATTCCAGAATACACAATAAAATTACATTTTCTTTAAGATATGCGAGAAAGTGACTGACACTTGCATGGGTACCTCAGATCGTTCTGCCCTTGTTCACCATACTATAATTACTACTGTCAATTTCTGTGACAAAGAGAGACGTGAACTCTCATGGCAGACATTGGCAGACATCAAAGTACTGCAGGACACCCTAATAGGCAAGTCACTGTCTTCCATACTTTTTAGCATCTCTTTATTCTCGTTGACCAAGTAAAGCGGAGGAGGGACATAGGACATGTTAGTCAGCAAACACTGCATATTGAAACAGCTTTTCTTTAAAAAAAAAAAAAAAAAAGTTTTCAAACTTTCCAGCTGCCTTGTCAGGGCAGGAGTTATTTCATGGTGATTTTCTAGTGGTCTTTTCTGAGGTAGATAAAACGTGGGAGATAAATGGCCTGAAGAATGCAAAAGGGTGGCAAAAGCTTGTGTAGACTGAGAGTAGTCTGGAAGAATCTTCAGAAGTGAAAACTGAGCTTGAACTAGAGAGGAAAGGGATGGCACTATGGGCTAGAAACCATGCGGTGGGGCTTTTAGGACTTGGGCAGCACACAGGTGAATCTGGAGGCAGACAACAGGGCTGTAGGAACAAAGGCAAAGCAAGAGACGAAGCTGCACAACACAGCTAGCTATGAGCAGGTAATGGGCGACGACGGATCCCTCAGGACCTTACATGGTAACAGGATAGCTTAAAAGCCACTGACATTTGTACACAGGTATTATAACCATATTCTGCATGTTAGGGAACCCTAAATTCTAGCTAAACACTAGTGAAATGGATTCTGAACTCATGTTTCCACCCCTCTGAATTACAGAGAAACAGGCTGGCTGCCTGAGACTCGGAGAAGCTAATACTACCAGCTGGGGCCTCTCTTCCGGAAGAATAACTGCAGTCATCACAGGCAGATGCTGTACTTTCAAATGAACATTCCATCTTAGGCCAAATGTTAGTAGTTAAACATCAGCATCACAGAAACACACAAGGCTATAGTCAAGTTCACAAACACAGCTGGTGGTTAAGAAACCCCTAATGAAGGAAAGAAATCTGCTATTCACTCTAAGCCATTCATCAAGACTTTTAATACTCTTAGATTGGGACTGTTATATGAGAGAATAAAATAACTATTGGCCTCAGTTTTTTTTTTTTTTTTCTCCCCAATCTAAGACTAAACATTTGTTAGAATACCCAGTGGAAAATGAGAAAAATCACACATAGTGTTCTCGTGGGTTGATGTAGACTTTGTCAGGGTTGGTGCTTAGACGTCCGCCAGTGCTTGGGTCTTCACAGCACACGTGACTATAAAGGGGGTACATCTGCTGAGTTCCATCTTCTCCCACTGCGTGCTTATCTTCATAGTCAAATCTCCTGCTATTTAATCCATTCTGAAAACTCAAACATTGCTTACATTAGAAGAGCAGCTGTTTGCATTTTGCAGCACTTTGGCGAAAACATGCAAAAATAGAATTCATTAAAGTCTGTGTATCTGATTTATTATCCCATGAGGAATTTAATGGTGAGGTAAAGTTCACCAACTTATCATCTCCCAATAATGTGTTATTCACAATATGTGAATAAGAATGAGTGGTGGTGCCTCAATATAAAATTGCAACCAGTGGGGAAAGTGATCAGCCTGAGGTTTTGGAATTTGGAGCTGATATCAGCTAAGCAGAATAACTGGAGAATCACAAGGATGTGGGCTTCCAAAGTCTCTCAAGCAGGGCCCAACACGGGGTTGAGTATGTGTTATGGTTTATGTCTCGTTGTCCCCCCAAAGCCTCATGGAGTCACTGGGCGGGGACTTCTAGAGTCTTGATCCATGATCCCTGGGATTATAGGTTTTAGTACTGATGGGATTATGGGTGGAAGTACTTCTGGGATTATGGGTGTAGCCTAGGGTGGGAGCTAAGGAGGAGAGCCTGAATGTAATATAAAGAGAGACAGAGAGATAGACTAGGGCTCTAGCTGGTGCTGCTGCTCTGCTGCCCTGATTGACTGGCTGCCTCTGCTGCCATTTTGCTGCTGTTCTGCCTCCATGAACTGGATGCTCTCCACCCTGCTCCATTCAGCCTTGGGCTAGCCGAATATGGACTGAAACCTGTACGAACTGTGAGCTAAATAAGCCTTTCCTTCCTTCATTTTGAGTGTCAGGTATTTGTCTCAGCAACAATTAAAAAGTAACTAATACAGTATGTGAGATGTATAGCCAATTAAGGAAAGAAAGCTAAATAAACATCAAGATTCAACACTGGAATCAGGGAAGCCATAGAAAGAGGAGCTGGCATGGGCCCGTATTTACTTCTGACAAAAACCGAGAAGTAAAGCTGCCCACAATATTCTTTTCTTCACCTTTTTCTCACTTGACTTTGTACCCCTAGCTCCTCCTGAAGCTCTGTGGTATCTCTGGCATAGACCCCTCTGTCTGACTACTTCTGAGATTTCTTTGACATCGTCGTGTAATACTTCTAACATAACCAAGCTCAAGGACTTCAAGTGATAGCACACTAAAATAGGAGTGCAGGCATCTAAAATGAGCTTTTATGAACATCTAATGACATCTGAACAAGCATGTTAGCCCCCAGATCCTTCTGGGCTGATACAATGTGATCCTGTTACTTACAGAGGGCAGAAGACTGCCAGCTTCTCTTTCTTTGAATGGAGTCTGCAGGGGCAAGTGTTCAGTCTGGTCGAAGACAGAAAAAGACAAGCAGGTTAAACTACCAAGCACACGGTGAAACATATCAACACCAGCAAGACTCCTGCTCTTAAGAGAGCCAATCCCATCTTGTTAAAATGTCCACTGATTAAGCACTGATTTTTGACAGAAGGATGACAACAGCAACCACGTATTCCTTCCTCTTTGCCCATGTCTCCCTATTTGTCTGTGTCTTTCCGCTTCTCTTTCCCCATCCCTCCCTCCCTGCTTCATTCCCCTTCCTGGCTCTAGATGTCTTTTAGCAAAAAGCTAAATAGCACATCTACAGCAGACGCTCTCATGCAAAACTGTTTATATGTTAAGAGCTCAACACAGAAATCCTCCACTTTTTTCCAGTGCCAATAGTCTGGCAGACTGAAGCAGGGAAGAGGGGCTTGGCATGGCAGGAGGAGCAGCCTACCTGTGGACATTTACGTGGTCATCCATATCTTCCTGCTTGTTACTCTTTCATCCCCAGCCACCACCCACAGATAATAAAAGGATTCACCACTTTCTAACCTCAGAAGGATTTTTCTCAACTTCTCTCTGGCTTTCAAACACATACTTTAAACACTTCAGATCTCAACTTCAAATATGACATCTTTTGGGAAGTCTTGCACCACACCCTCAGGCTGAGACAGCTTTCATAGCATCTATTATCACAATTATTCCTTTACTGACTTATCTGCCGCACTAGCCAGCGAGTTCTGGTTAGTGTATTTACATATATTATCTCACCTAATTCTTGTAAGTAATTCTACAAAAGTTGTATCTCTTATTTACAGATGACTAACTCTGAGGCTCAGAGGGGTTAAGTAAACTATCTCTAATCACACAGCTGATAAGTTGGCGATTGTGGTTCAAACATGGCTTAGCTTATTTGAAATCCTTTCTTCTAGTTCAATGCCTAGATAATAGGCATTCAGTGAACATAACGAATGAATGCAAAGCATGTCTGAATGTCAGTGTGTGGGCACATCTGTCAACATGCTCTGCACTTCACTGACTTTGCTCATGTCTTCCCTTAGGTCTGGAAGTTTTGCCCTTTAAGGACTGCATTTAAAATACTGCCCACCCATCATGGCCTGATCAAAGTCATCTTACCAGCACAGCTCTCTACGTCCCTGGCCAAAGTTGCTATCTCACAGTTTTCTTACTGCGAGTTATACCTCTGTTATAGTACACATCAAGATGTATCTTGCTTTACAGTCCTTTGGGTTTTTATTTCTCAACGCCAGTAAAGAGAAAGCCCTAGCTATCACGATGACCTGAAAGTTTGTGCACCCCCCACCTCACGTGTTGAGACCTAGTCTCCAGTGTGATGGTATCGGGAGATAACACTTTGTGGGTGGGGGGCGATTAGGTCTGAAAGGGAGGGCCCTCATGAATGGGATTCATTTTCTTGTAGGGATGAAAGAAATCAAAATTTCTCCTACCATGTGTGGTTGCAGTGAGAAACTGTCATCCCCAAAAATGCCTCACCAGACACCAAATCTGCTAGCTCCTTGATCTCCATGTTTGCAGTAAAGAGAAACAGAAGCTAAGAACTTTAGGGTATTTTGTTGCAGCAGCTGAAACAGACTAGGCTAGCCAGGTGCTACCATCATATCCTGGCGTGGGGCTCTACAATAAGAAGCCAACACTTCATGGGTTGGTTAAAGTCTAAATTATCATCAGTCCTTCATATTCTTTGTAGTAGTTATCCATATGACAAGTTCTATGTGAAAATTTTTTTGTCCCTGACCTATTCAGCATGATTCCAGGGTGATTTTCCATGACCAGGTGTCCTGCATCCTGATACCTGGACTCCTTGGCACCCCTCATTCAGTATTGGCCTCCACTCCCAACATGGCAGGGTCTGGAGTGGTGATTCTGGGAAGGCCAGGGCAAAAGCTCATGCCCTGTGGAGGCTGTACATACCAGAGAGGTACTTGGAGGCCATGTCACAGCAAAGGCAAGCCTCTCACTCAGCCCCTACCAACATACTGACATCCTTAAGTTTTGAACAAGGGGATCCTTGCATTTTCTCAGGTTAGGCCATGCATGTTATGTAGTTGGTCCTAGTTAAAGAAAAATAGACTTGGAAGAAATAAATTAAAATTAGCACTTTTTTCTTTGCTACTATAGCTTGTCCCAGTAGTTGTTTCCTTTCTATTTTAATATAATAATTAAGAGAAAATTCTGCATCACTCATGGCTGAGTCTAATTTGATAAGAGGCAGAGAAGCTATAAACTTCTCTGGAGAGAGTGTGGGCATGGGTTTTGTAAGCCACCGGAGCTAGCCCATTCTTTGGGGATGTCTTTAACAAAGATTTCTTTAACGAAAGAAATTTTCAGTACTTTTTGTACTGCAACAATGAAACCTAAGCCTATTTGTGTTGATTTTTAGAAGCTCATGTCAGTAAAAGCCATCATAAGCACTACCTTTTTATGAGCACAGAGGAACCTCTGACAAAGTCAGGCCGCAATCTGTTCACTGTTTTCTTCCAGACTCCCATATGTCTAATAGTGTGGCTTAATTTCAGACACTTTTGTAGAAGAAAAAAGACTTAAAAGACAATGTTCTAAGCAATTTTCTCTTCCAAAATAATATATAGTATGAATTATATGGAAAGCAACAAAAGGTTTCTGGTGATCATTTCTGATACTTCTGCAGAAAAGAGAGACGAACTTAGTGTGGCAGTCCTGAGCCACCTCTGACTGTAACACGAACAGGTGCCCACAGTGTGGCCTTTGCTTATCTCTGTCCATCGGCAGCAGTGTGTGGACAGTGGGGTTCAGTTAGCCATGGAAGACCCTAGGAATACAGCCATTATGACTCCAAGAGTTCAAGGAAAGATGCAACTGGAAGAGGTGCTGTTCCATGTTCATGAAATTCCAATTCCTGGGGCCCAGCGGGATGGCTCAGTGGTCTAAAGCGCCTGCTTGGGGAAGCTTGGGCGGCTTCAGGGACCGCAGTTCGATCCCTGGCACCACATGCTGTGCCAGCCCTGCCCTCGGGGTGGGCTGAGCCGGCCATAAAAATGAGTGAATAAACAAAGGTTCTGAAACAAAAATAAAAACAATAAATAAAATTTAAAAAATTTTTTAAAAAAGAAATTCCAAGTCCTAAATTTAACACGGTCAGAAAATGTATCATCCACTTCTTACTGAACATTTGGGCACCATCAGTGAAACATGGGCATGTCCTTTAGTCATCCATAGCCACAGTGGAGGGCCACCAGTGATATATAACCAGCAGTAAATTAATTATACTAGGGAATTGCGTGGGCTGCACACATTTAATGTTGTTTCAATACAGATGTCAATGAGCCTTAGACTTTATGAATAACAACAGGACTGCTATCTTTTTGCCAAGTTTGGAGAGAGGAAATAAGGGGGAAAGGAAGGGATGAAAAAAGGGAAAAAAGCAGGAAGAAAAAAACAAATGCAGTCAGGTATAGTGGTGCATGCTTATAAACTTAGCACTCCAGCAGGCTGAGGCAGGAGTATTGCAAGACTGAATTTGTGCAACTTAGCAACTGATCAAGACTTGTCCAGAAAAGAAGAGGAAAAGGAAGAAGGAGAAAAAAGAGAGAAGAAAAGGGAGAGGCAGGAGTAGGAGGTGAAGAGGAGATGAGAGAATATGCAGACTTACAATATTCACATATACTAACTAGACCATAAATAGCTTCCCTTCTCCCATCATCTCCTATGCTAAATCCTCATCATTAAATCACTACACCACACAGAAGCCCACACATTTTCCACTGTTGAAATGAAATATTGAAATTTACTGGCTTTTCTAATGAATGAACAAATTTCTAGCACTGTTTTAGGTGCGTAGAAAAACTGAGCAGAAAGCATTCCGAGTTCTCATACTCCATCCCTATCCTCTCAACACACAGAGGACTCCTTCCCCTGCGCCATCAAGCTATGGCATCACGGGTCGCATCTACACAAAGGACCAGCCTTTCTACACAGCATTATCTCCACTTCAGCTCACCTTAGTTCGCTCCTGTATCTGTGCTGTGCATCCCAGATCCATTTTAACAAATGTGCAATTCATGGATCATCGTTGTAGTACAATACAGAATAGTTCCAGAATCTTAAAAGCCCCACCATGCCACCTAGTTCATCCCTTCCCACGCAACCCAGGGAAACCACTGTTTTACATTTTCCAAGTTTTGCCTTTCTTACAATGTAATTTGGTATGAGTCCTTCATTTTGTACACTTTTCAGATTGGCTTTTTTCTTTTCCTAGTATGTTTTTAAGTGTGTTCCTTCTCGCCGTTTGACAGTCCATCACCTGTCTGGAGGGACCACAGTTTATCCATTCACCTGCTGACACTCATCTTGGCTGTGTCCAACGTTTGGCAATTTTAAACAAAGGAGTGTCCTTGTACAGATATGATGTGGACATAGACTTTCAATTAATTTGCATAAATATCAAAGAGTGTGACTGCCACATTGCATACTGAGAGTCTCCTTAGTTTTGTAAGAAACTTGCAAGCTTTCTTCTTGAATATATCATTTGCATTCCCATTAGCAAAGAGTAAATTCTGCTATTCTATAATGATGCTTTTAAGAAACTAGTAACTCCAGTCTTTCAAATGTCTTCATCTTACATAATGTCTTACATGTTTGATCCTTAACATGTATGTACTGAGGGCTAGCCAGATAGCTCAACAGACTAAAGAGTGCAGTGGTCAGTGTTCAATCCCTGGTGTGCCATGCTGGCTCTTCCCCAGAAGAACACTGAGACAGTGATTAGGACTGGGCGTGATGGTGCACACCTGTAATCCCAGTGCTTGGGAGGCTGAAAAAAGGAGGATCACTATGAGTCCAATCTACATAGTCCAATCTATACACCCTGTAGATCCTGTCCTAATATCTGTCTGTCTGTCTGTGTCTATCTATCTATCTATCTATCTATCTATCTATTTATCTGTGTTCTCTTACAATTTCTATATATAGGATGCTGTCCTAATATATATGTATATATATAATATATGTTATTTTTGCACTTGATACACAGTATATATTATTCTATTATTCTTATATCTTTTCTTAAAAAACCTTAGGTTATTTTGAATTTGTAATACATATTTCCATTTCCCTACTATCATGTACTATATTGCAGTGATTTCTACTGAACTACAACTCGTACTCTCTGTCTTTGTTTAATAGTATGCTGTAGATGTGTTCCTGGATTCCAAGGTACCATGGGCAACACCAGCTTTTCCATTTTGAATTGTTATCTTAGTAAACACTCTACATCCTTTTTTTTTTTTTTTTTTTTTGTCTTTTTGAGACAGGGTCTCGCTATGCAGTTGAGGCTGGCCTTGAGCTCACTTTTGTAGCCCAGGCTGGTCTCGAACTCACACCAATCCTCCTGCCTCAGCCTCCCAAGTGCTGGGATTACAGGCGTGAGCCACCACGCCTGGCTAACACTCTACATCCTTTACCCAACAAATACACTAGAAACTTCCTTTTTTAGTATGTACTTTAACTCTGCCTTTTTTCCATATTGATAATATTATTTATGGGGAAAAACATCCAAAATTTGTTTTCCACCAGACAGATAGCATCAGCAGGTACAAGTACAGGGGCTCTCCATAGAACATACATTCACAAGGCATTCTTAGCTCAACAGAGAGAAAGCCACTGGGGCATCATTGTGACAATACACATTTCACAGTGTAAAGAGGAACTAGCGTTGTGTTCTCTTACAATTCCAGAAGGCAAGGCACTGTGTATGTGGCAAAACACTTTTCGATCTATAGTCAGGTGCAACAAGAGACAAAACTTGGAGTAACAGCCATGATCCACATTTCCACAAGGAGCTTCAACAGTGGGAAAGACACTCCTCCACCCAGCCGTCTGGTGTTTTCTTCTTAACCACCTAGAACAATGGTTTATCAACTGCTCATATACAGAGGGGGATTTTTTTTTTTCTAAAATAGACAAAGGAATCAAAGACATCTTGAACATGCAGCTGTTCCTGCCAATGTCAACTCTTAGTTTTAAGGTGGAGCCTGAATACTTCAGTGGTTATAAGAAAACAGACTATGGCTACAAAAGTAAAAAATAAATGAGGTAGATAAATTAAAGCTTTCACAGTTAGAACTTGCCTGTTCCAGCTTCATAGCCTTCATGCGATATGTAAAGGGTGGGGGGGCATTTTCATAATTACTTGGCTTGAGTGGACCAAGGAAATAAAAAAAAAAAAAAAAAAAAAAAAAAAAAAAAAAAAAAAAAAAAAAAA
>PVJA010013581.1:0-26491 GCA_004027025.1 Myocastor coypus | reverse complement strand
TCAGGTGGACTATATTTATTTAAATAAGCAGTGACACACACACACACACACCGGCTCCCTAAGGACTAAGTAAAGCACACCCATGCCATGGCACATATTGATAATATTTTTAATTTCCAAAGCAGAACTTTCAAGAGACTTTAGAATTCATTCTCAGTGATGACAGAAATAAGATTTTAAGCCATGATTTTCATAAGCCTACCATAGCTCAACACTGTTCTGGCAGTGGGAAATCTTCAAACTAGAACTCCACTTGGGTCCACTTACTGAATTTCTATATTAAAGTCTCTTCAGTACTCTATCTTCTTTTATAATTTCATCTGCTAAAAACTTTGTATTTCTCCCTTTCAAACCATGCTTCCCTTTTGTCCTAATTCACTGTGATTCATACACCTTAAACACTTATTTAAATACATGCTGCCACCTTCTGAAGCTGCTCCCTAGCACGTCTTCTCCAACTGCTATTCTTTACACCCACCTTCTCCAGGACATTTTAAAGCCATGCCATCTGTCGTGACCATGAGTCTTCCACTGAGAACTTTGGCACCTACATTACTATCTTTTCCCACTCTGCTTGTGACACCATTTCGCAGGGGCCTTGATCTTCACAATAATGGTTTATCTAATTTCAGTTTGTGTTTTGGCTTTCCCACTTGAGCACATCGCTTCCACAACTACAAGGATGTCTATGCCATGCTCTCACATGTTAGCTCTCTTTTCCTATTACTTTGCTTGCCACTGAATCTGTCTACCTGCTATCTACACTTGCTTAAGCTTCTTTTTTTATGATTTAATATTTTTATTATTTAAATTTAACAATGGTTATATTACATATTTTCATCATCAGATCAGTTTAGATTAATAGATATAGATATATAAGATTGATCAAACAATTAAACATTAACACATTCAATAAACATTACTTTTTTTTTCTTTTCTCCTTTTTTAAAAAGTTGACACATTGCATATTGTCCTCACAATAGTTCTACAGAGCACAGTGTGTGGGCATAACACACCTCCCTATTGATGTTGCTAAGAAGAAAAAAAAAAAAAGAAAAGAAAATTATTCTCTTTGGACTAAGAGGAAGCAGATGCATACATAGTCAAATGTTCTGCAATTGCAGTGGGCCAACAGTGAAGCTTGTAATGTTGGAGGCTACTGATCTAAGCCTCCTAAAGCTCATCTCACCAATCTAGCTCTGTGTTTCATGCACTATAATTAAGCTTTTTTTTTTTTTTCTGGGTGATCAAGGGCAAGTCAAAGCAAGACCTGTATAACAAAACATTCATTTTTTGTATCTTCCAAGGTCAAATCCCCTCAGGATTAAGTTTGGGACCATATACAGTACTTTATAGAACTGTTGTTAGTGTCAGCCTTCAGGACAAGTCACGGCCATTGCTTGGCCAGTTTGCTTTCTGTGAAAGCCTGAGAGAATGTTTTTCTCTGGGTGACTCTCCTTAGATGCACTATGGTTCATTTATCCCTTTCCTCTGAGGTCCCATAATCTCCTTGACCAGAAAATTTGGGACACCTCTGAGTTATAGGATATTACAGCACAGGTTCTCTTATATCCTGGGTCCTTATTGACCTTGAAGGGCTAGGGCCAAAATATTGGCTATCCTTACAGCCCTTCTTTTTCTCCAATTTTTGGTCTGTTAAATTACATTCTCAACCCTCCAGCAGAAAAGCTTTGCGATACTAGTACTCTATAACATAGGTACTTGAGCTTATTATCACCGGCTTTCTGAGTATCAAACGTCTTTGACTTAGCTTGTAATTGATATTTTCTGTCCATCACTGATATTATAATAACGTTCTTTCACGTAATTTTTTTTCTTTTTGTGGGACTGGTGTTCAAACTCATGATCTTGCACTTGCCAGGCAGGCATTTGTGCCACAGAGCTATCTTCCCAGCTCCTCACTTAAAATTTTTAATTTCCTAAATCTGCAAAGATTTTCACTCACCTGTAAAAACCTCAGCTTCACATGGTATGATAAACTCACACCTTCATGTGGAAGGACCATAAGGCTGTAAGACCACGGACAGGCTCACAGCCACTGTAGGACTGACATGTTCTCTGTTGCTGCCTGCCCACTTTGAACCCTTGCTAGTTTCCCCTGTTGCATCCCTCCGTTTCTGTCGGCCACAGCACAGCAGGCATAGCTAAATATTTTAACGCATGTGTACTAATTTCCATAAAAACGGTGATCTTAAGGTATGTGCCGGAGATGTCTTCCCAAAGCCTCATCCAGTCATAGGACTTTTTCAGAGGGGGCTGAATCTAGAGTGTGTGAAGCTGATATTAAGGGTGTGTAATTACTAAATTAGTCCACTGACTGGCTTGGCATAGTTCTGGCTAGGATTAAAGGTGTGAGGGTTATACCTGCCCTAGTCAGTAGCCTGCATGCAATCTAAGGGGCAGGAAGAGCCTTGTCTCTCCCTTGTTGCTTTTGCTACTTTGTGGATGCCATGAACTGTTCGCTGTGATACTTCTCTGCCATGTGTCACTCTGCTTTGAAGACAGCCAAGTATGGAATGAAACCTCTACAAACTATGAGCTAAACAAACAGTCTCTTCTTTTAACTCTGGGTGTCTAGTATTTTGTTTAAGCAATAAAATAAAAGTAACTGAGACAAGTAAATATTCCATAGAATGCATGAATAATGAATATTGCACTTCAAACTTTTGACATGAAATTTTGTTTCGTTTCCTCCCTACCATCTTATGCCTATCAGGGAAGTCTGAGCTCTTGACAGTACAACACTTACATTGTGCTTTCCTTTTTTATTTCACTTTGCTCTGTACTTCTATTATTCTTTTGATTTCACTATTGATCAAATTATCATGTTTCTTTCTCCCATCCAATTAGAATTTCAGGTTAATATGTGACTCCAGTTGAAACTACTTTCCAAAGGATTCAAACAGATTTCTGGATTTGGAGTTACAAAAAAACATTCTCTTTGAGCTGAGCTCTTGTTCCATGCTCTGGATTCTTCTGTTCTCTACAAGATGCTGCGTCCTGTGGCATTTCCGTTTCTCCTGATATGACTCCAGAAGGCAGTTACTGTTTTTATTTCTACATTAAAATATGGATATAAGGGCTGGCCACATAGCTCAGTGGATTAAAGTGCCTGCTTAGGCAGATGCAGGAACTGGGATTTGATCCCCAGCAGGCTGTGCTGGTCCCATCCGGAGGCACAGCAAGACACTTATTGAGACTAGGCATGGTGGTGTTCGCCTGTAATCCCAGCACTTGGGAGGCTGAAAACAACAGGATCACTACAAGTTGATCTGTGTAGTGAGACCCTGCAGACCCTGTATTAAATACATATAAAAAGAACATTGTTACAGTACATGATCATATGCCTGGTGGGGAGATGGTACACATATATACAACACAATTTAACTCATTTTGACCCCCTTCCTTATTCCTCCCTCCCACCTCCTTCCCTCTCTTCCATAAGCCATTTTAAAAGGTTTTACTCTATCAACGTATCTTGTCCAAATATTGACAAGTGAGATCCACTTTTAATTCTGGCTCCATTTGTGATAGAAAATTAATACCAGGCTAGGTCCCTACAAACTACTAACAAACAGGACCAAGTACATGAAACGAAGCTTTTTAGGGGCTAGGCAACTATGCTACCCAAAGCTGAGCTCCCACAGGATGGGAGCGTGCGCGCGCGCGCGCGCGCGCACACACACACAAACACACACACACACACACACACACACACACACACACACACACGTCACATACACAAGGTGATCCTCCGATAGCCTTGTTATTCTGGTGCCCTGAGGAGGGAAATCTAGGAACACAGGGTCTTGCTGAGCATGGGATACAGAGTTCAGGCAAGTTCAGGTGACAGGAATTTGTGGAGCCAGGTCCTACAGAGGGAGACTCAACTAGAGCCCCAGAAATCTGCGCTGAGTGGAGAGTGGACAGAGAGCAGCCACTGGAGAGAGAGGAATTACCAGAGAGAAATTACATTATCTTAACCACCAGAGCTTGACTAAAGGGTAAAGAAATATTTAAAAATGCAGTTAAAACTAACATTCCTTTGTCAACAACTGGAGCAAAAAAGGAAAATCAGCGTGCATTTATAAGATTTAAGCAATACTATCAACCAATTTGATGTAATTTAAACTTACAGAATACCATGTGAAACAACAGTAGAATAAACACTGCATCACTGGGCATGGGACACTCAAGAACATAGACCATCATGGGTGTTAATAAAAGATCTCAATATGTTTAAAAGTATTAACATACTACAGGGGGCTGGCGAGATGGTCCAGCGCTTTAAAGCACCTGCTTAGGCAAGCTTAGGCAACCACAGGGTCCAAGGTTCCATTCCTGGCACCACATGCTGCGCCAGCCCTACACTCACAGCAGGCTGAGCTGGCTGTAATAAAAATAAAAAAATAAAAATTCTACAGATATGCTGCTTATTCATTTTCATAAAAGAATTAATGTATATCATTAATAAAATACTTGAAAAAAATCTAAAATATTTCTAAACTAAATAATATACTTTCAAATATGCATTAGCCAAAGACAAAAATAATGAGAAGCAATAACATAGTTTGAATTTAATAATCATATCTTCTTTTATGTATTTTAGTACAGTATTTATGTATTTATGTACTTTGGTACAGTATTTTAGTACAGGGTCTCACTACACAGACAGGACTCCTAGAGATCCTTCTGTTTTCAGCCTCCTAAGCACTGGGATTACAGGCCTGCACCACCACACCCAGTCGAACTCTTGTCCCTGTGTATGCAGGCATTTTATTATTTTGCTGAGCTATGTGGCCAGTCCTAATAATTATATCTTAATTACCAATTGTGGGATTTCAAATGAAGAGCTTATACTTCAAATGCTTGTACTGAAAAGTTTATCATTAAATACTAATGTCTGAAAAGAATGGTCTACAATAATAATCTACTTTTCATATTTGTGATCTAATGACTAAGTTAATAATCAGTAAAGATTATTTTGTATTTTCAGAGAGAAATGTATCAGTAACTAGCCATGGAAGACAATTCATCAAGCATAAGTTCTTCACAGCATATATTTTATTATGTTCGTATAGATTAAGCACCACTCTGCAGGAACAGTGTGCAATAGTATGTACCTGAGATACTCTGGAGGCTGAGATAGGAAGATCACATAGACTGAACAGTTCACAAGAAGCAAAAGAAGACTCCATTTTTGAGAGAGAGAGAGAGAGAGAGAGATTCCTAAACAAAACTGCTAACCAAAGGTTGATTTCCCTTTCACTTTCTTCATAAAAAAGAGGCTGACCACATGGTAGGAGCAACAACTATAAAGGCTATATTCTAATCAAGCTCAATTTACAACAACATTAATTAGGTACTTGTTTAATGAGATATGTAATTGTTACTTTCCATGATAATTACAGATATGGGAAGCCATTCACATGAATGTCTCATTATTACAGCAGACCCTCGGCATTCATAGATTTAACATTGCTGGTTTCAGGCATTCATGAGTGAACCTAAAAGGTTTATGACAGGCAATAATTTGTAATTTTGTTGAGACATAAATTTGAATCAAGACCTGGGAGGTTTTTGTGATGGAGCTGATCAGCTAGCTAGTTAACAAATGGAGGGTCCACTTAATATTCACACTTCAATGCCTTATATTTTCAACTCATATATGATTTTTATATTATACTCTGATGCCAACAGAATTTCTCTATTATTAAGCATCCTTTTCCTTTTAACTTTGAAATGTTTCCCTTATTGTTTTAATTCTTAGTTCTGTAGTATTTGCAATGACAATTAATGCAAAATGTGTAAAGACTGCTTGATCTTATCCTTGGACCTGAGATGTGTTTGCTGACACCTACTGTTTCCCAATGTTGGAGAAAATTCGACTCAGTTCTTTGTGCTGTCCGTGTATTTCAGCCCATAAACGCTCTGCTGTTAATCCTGAGAGGGCTGCGGAGAGGCTTCTCCCAGTCCTCATGACCTGCTCTCCCAGAGCGTGTTCAACAACTGCTTGCTGAGGTGCTATAGGCATGTAGGACCTGCCCTGACTCCCACTTTGTTAGCAAGACATGAATTGTGGGTTAGATTGTTGTGAAACCTGAGCTAGACCAAAAAACCTTGCATTCTGGATTACTGCCTAGAAAGCACAGAGAAGATATAGGCTTTAAATGGTTTATGAAGAAGGAGTAAATACCATAAACACAGGTTCTAGATCCTAGGTACTCATAGTTCTCATGGACTGAACTGAAGGAGACAGCTTTGCATTAACAAAAGAAAGAAGTTTGGCTCAGTAATGATGTCATGGTCAAGAGAGACACCAGTAGGCTCAGGTTAGGTAAGGGGACATTTGCATAAGGACAAAAGAATCTTTCCCTTTCCATTCACTAATATTCCTTTCATTATCATTTTTATTGTAAAATTTTATTATCTTTTAAATCTTTAATTATTTGGTGCAGGGCCTCACTATGCAGCTCAGACTTGTAGTGATCCTCCTGTCTCAGCCCCTCACAGTGCTGGGATTATAGTGGTGCACTCCCACACCAGGTTTCAGTGGCAAGCATGGCATGCCTGGAGCTCCGGGGTCAGCACAGCATATGATACCGGAGATAGAACCTGGATCCCTGTGCTTGTTCAGCAGGCGCTTAGACCATCAAGCTCTCTACCTAATCTTATTATATAATTTTAGATGAATGTCTGCAACTGAAAATGCCTCATAGATTTAACATATCAGTTTACTGCATTTCCTGAGGCTATAACTACATGTGTAAGATTTACTTCAACGAATGCATTGTTTGAGGTATTTTGCATATACACATATTAGTTTGCACACTATGGGCAATATTATCATTATTTGCGTACTGTAGATTTATCTTCTTTAGAAGCTTCTAAACTTCCTTAGAAGTTGAGAGTTAGGGGCCCAGTGGGATCTCAGTGGTCTAAAGTGCCTGCTTGGGAAAGCTTGGGCAGCTTCAGGGACTGTGGTTCGATCCCCGGCACCACATGCTGTGCCAGCCCTGCCCTCGGGGTGGGCTGAACCGACCATAAAAATGAGTGAATAAACAAACAAAGGTTCTGAAACAAGAAAAAAATTTTTAAAAAAAGAAGTTGAGACTTAGCATATACAATGTCACAAGTTTGTAAGGCTATGAATCAAATTCTTATTGATACAATTCCAAAATCTGCCCCTTAAGTTATTAAAAAATAACTGCCCACTGCTGGCTGCAGAAAAGGAGGGACAGCAAGAAGACAAAGAGCATCTGAACAGGGAGGTGGCACAACAGAGAGAGGTGAAGACTGCGGAGGCTCTGGCTCTGTACTGGCCTCCTGGGCCATCTGCTGGGCTTGTCTTCATCTAGGAAGCAGAAGCTGCTGCCAAAGTGACTGCACCTCCTGCTTAGGCTTTGATGAGCGGGGCGGTATGCAAAGGGCTTTCTCGAGCAGTTAGGAGACTTTCAGAATTTTTCATCTGCCCCAGCCCAGGGTTGAATGCACAGTCATCATAGTTGTAGGATAATACTGTAGAAAACTAACTTAAAGGTCAGTCTTTATTTCTTTTGGTTAGCTGCTTATACCTTATAATGATATAATTCGTACCTTACAAATATAGTGACCAGTTATCTAATTTATAATAGCAAAGACTGTAGGGAGGTTGCTGAAGAGGACTGACTTCATGGAAAACTTTTCAAAAGTAGGCTTACATCACAAGGTTTATTTACAAGATAAAAGAAGAGTAGAGATTTTATCCACAAAGTAGCACTGAGGTTTTGGCAATTCTCCACAGAATTATTACACTTTAGTTGTTAAACTTGCTGTCTTTATCCAAAAGGAAGGGCATGTTCCTTATCATTGGTAAATAAATTGATCACTTCTAGCAAGCAGACACTCTAGATTTTAATTTTTCCAAGTGAAATTTAATAATTCACATTTTAATGAAATTTCTTATCTTAGCTTATAGTCTCACTTAATCTTTACATAAAAATACACAAAGTGTTATTCATTTAAATTGTAATATATATGCAAAATACCTAATTAAAACAGATAGATGATAAAAATTATTTCTAAGCAAGCCACACACCGACATGCAATTCTAAGATGGTCCAGTCATAAAACCTAGCCATTTCCAGAGCACAAATCAAAGGGTTTTGCATTCGCATGCACTATTTCCTATAAATAATGAATATTGCAATTTGACAAAACAATGTTTCCAGTGTCGTCACAGTGTTGATATTTTTATTCCTTAAAACTCTGTCCTAATGCTATATCTGGTTATGAACTCATGCCAGTTTTTTTTAAAAGAGCAGAATATATTTATTGTGGGAAGGAAGCTTTGTCTGAGATGAAGGCAGAAAAGATGCTAAGTGGGCTGCCCACTTATCCCACTTTATCAACAAGCGTTTCTACAACAACAAATGTTTCAGCTTATGTTTACTGGTTAAGCAGTAAACATATAGCCTCAGAAGGGTGATAACTGCCTTTTCCTTATCGGGCACAGTATGGTACTCTAAGCTTCTGCCTGCAGGATTATCCATCCCACTACCACCGCATTAATGAAGAAATGTGTTTTCAGAGAAAATATGCAAAAAAAAAAAAACCTATTGCAGTGAAGACTGAGATGTCATAATAAAAATTTACAAGCTAAATGAGAAGCACCATCTAATTATCCAAATCCTCCCAACTGTGGGTTTGAGAAACAAAGTGCTGATCCTTAACTCCCAAGAATGGTAAAAGATGGTCTGTTAAGAATATCTATGTGATTAGTGATTTTGTGACTCTAAAGAATTAAAAATTAGGAAGTGTTTCCTAAAAACTTCAATGGTGAACATACTTACGATCCTGGAACAACAGGAATATACTCAATGCAGAATTCCACATCCCTTGTATCTGTTTCCATTTAAAGGTAAAATGATAAAGGTAATATTTCCTTACCAATGCTCTTCCTTTATTATTGAGGGTAGAATACAAAGGCAGGAACGGAAATATAGAAATCTATCTATCTGCTTAATGCTTATTATTCTATAAGCTATAGTAGGTACTAACAATGGAATCATTCCAGAGGATGTATCACCTTCCTTACGAGTCAAGGATGTTCGTCTCAATTCACCCTCTGTGAATATATTGTTTCTACATTGTGATGTTTTTCTTTTCAGATGCATCTTCAATGTAAAAAAAAAAAAGAGAGAGAGAGAAAACACTTCCTACTAAGAGTAAACAGCTGTTGAAAAGCATTTTTCTCTTTGTCCACACTTAATTTATATGGTCAAATATAGTGTATTTTCTCAGTGGATCCTAAAATATGCTAACAATGATAAATAACAGGTCATCTATTTAGTCTGTATCAATGAGTAAATGCCATTTCACAAGGACATTTCTTACCACTCCTTATAATGAAGGAGTGTGCCACACTTGCAATATAAGCAGCTCCATTGTTTAAAACAAAGAATTAAATATTTACTTCTGGAGAAACAGCAGAGGAACTAAGTGCTGCCTTATACCAACTCTAAAATACTTAATGTAATATTAAGTGTACAGTACTTCCGGCATAAACTAGAATGGCTTTAGTTAGAAATCAGAGAGGGGAAGGAGAAGAGAGGGAAGCAGAGGGGAGCGGAGGGGAGGGGAGAGGGGAGGGGAGGGGTGAGAGGAGAGGAAAGGAGAGGAGAGGAGAAGGGAGGGGAGGGGAGGTTGGAACCCAGTTAAAACTGGTACTACTTGGGGAAAGCCACCAGCAAGTATCCTAAAGTTGAAGTTGCCTTTCCCACAGTGCCATGCGGTTTGACCACACAGCATTAATAATGAGTGTCACACTGGGTGGAATCCTGAGATCTGACAGGAATTTTGACCTTGTTATCGATGAGAACTAATATTTATAGAAGTGAATGGACAGGAAATTAATAGGTCAGTCCTCTACAATAATCTCACCATCGCTGGCAATATTCTACTAATCGGAATGCAAAAGATCTATGGGCCTGTGTTGGCCAGGATTTTTTAATCTTTTCTTGTGGCTTGTGTTTTAAAAGGTTACAAAAGAAAAGCTTTTTAAAGCAATGGAAAGCTTTTCTTAGGCTTTTATTTTTTCCTTATCTTCCAAAACAACCAGTGTACTGCAGGTAGATAACTACTTGCTCATCTAATAATATCATGTCTGCGAATCACCACAGAAGCTTATAACCTTTTATCTAAAACTTGCAAGACCAAATGGCCTTTGGAATTCAGACTTTGTAATTTTATTTTCATTTGACACATATTTTTGTACATATTGATGGGTACTGTTTCCTCGAGTTGGGAAAATTTAAATCTTTCAGTTATATTGATAAATGTAATAAATCATTGTTAACATCACCCTTGTTACAGATATAATTAGTAGTCATTCTTCTGTAAATGTCCTCTTTTATCCAACCACCTCTATGGAATCAGCTTTTTTAAAAAAAGATTCTACATACAAGTGAGGTATATGGTAGGTCTTCACATCCTTGACTTATTTAACATAATATCCTACAGTTGCCACAAATTATAGCATTTTTTTCTCCTCTCCTCTCCTCTAGTCTCCTCTCCTCTCCTGTCCTCTCTTCTCCTCCCCTCCCCTCCCCTCCCCTCTCCTCTCCTCTCCTGTCCTCTTCTCTCCTCCCTTCCCTTTCTTCCCTTCCCTTCCCTTGTCTTCTCTTCTCCCTCCTCTCTCTCTCTCTCTTCCCTCCCTCTTTCCCCTCCCTCTTTTCTTTCTTGCCTGGTGATATTTCATTGTATATTGTATATATAAGCAACATTTTATTCATCCTTTCCACTCATCTACTGGTAGGCTATTTGCTTGATGGAATTCAATCTTTAGATTAAAAAAAGATTTACATTTCAAATATTTAAAAATACCTCTAGAAGGCTAAGCTTATAAATATATTTTTTTCTCACTAGACAACTATTCATATTAAGTGAGAAAAATAACGTTTACAAATAACCAAGTGAGAGCCAGGTGTGGATGTAATATCAGCACTCCGGAGGCAGAATGATCATTTTGAGTTCAAGACCAGCCTGGACTACAAAGTGAGCTCAAGGCCAGCCTGAGCTGCACAGCAAGACCTTGTCTCAAAAAGATAAATAAATAAATAAATAAATAAATAACAATGTGCGAATCAGATCAGAAAGCAGGCAAGAATATGTGAGGTCTTTTGAAGTAGTAGAGAGTATACTAGGGAACTGTAAGACCACAGGAATAACAGTAGTCCACAGGCTAGAGCAATTAGTACTAGCTAAAGGTAAAGGCCAATAGTAGCAGACCTTACTGTTGAGAAGGTAGAGTTCACTGGATCACACTGTGACTGCTGTGGGTGGGATCAGACCACGTAGGCCCAGACTTAGAGGTTGAAGCCTCTAGAGCCTATCAAGTCGAAGCTTGGGGGCACATAGTGAGACAAGGCTGAGGAATCTTAATGTGTGGTGGTGGCTGCTGCTTGTGCTAATGGCTAAATTCCTACAGCCCAGGTGAGTCCAGGATAATGGTAGGGGGCAGAGAGTAGAAATGAGAGGAAGTATTAAAAAAAAAAAACAATGGAAATAAATCAAGTATGCAGAAGCCTCAGACAAATGCAAAAAAGAAGAAATGCAATCTGTACGTATTATTAAAAATTGGTGAGAGAAGAGTGTATCTGTGAAAAGGATAGCAGTGTACATAACAGGAGATTACTATTACAGAGTGAGCAGGAGTGAGAAGGGTCGAATTTCCCTCAGAAAAACACCAGATTTTTCCAACTGCACAAAGGAAGGAGAAAAGAATGCAAGTTCAACAGGAGAAGGGAGTGTATTACAGAGGTCAGCTACTGAGGAAACGACTGCTCTCAAAGAGAGGACAGAGATATAGATTCCTGGGTTGTGAGGGAATGGCCCATGTTAAAGATACCGAATGAAAGAGCCACCCTGAGGTGCAGCAGGAAAAAGCTGTGGGACCGCCAGCACTGAAACAGAGGAACAAGACTCTATGTTGCTCTGCAGAAGATCCTGATGAAATTCTGAGGTATGAGTACAGGCAAAAGATCCAAAAGAGGTGAAAGCTGCTCACAATCTGAGAATGACAAGATGCAAGGAGTGGGGGGTTAAATGTTATCACATGGAGGATGCTGCTTCTCATGGAAGATGGAGAGCAGCTGTGGGCTGAGAGGCCGACATCCCCGTCCATGGAGATGAAGGACCTTGTACTAAAGAAGAGTGGCACGCACTTGGAAGGAGTCCTGTTTCTTTAACACATCAAAGAGAATGAATACCATCTGTGTATTAAAGAAAAAGAATAACTGTTTGTTCTTGATTATAACTTGGTTTCTTAATAAAGTGTGGCATTTGTGTGTAAGCTGCCCAGAAGAGTGGAAGGGAAGATTACACTGAATAGTTTCGAAAGTTGTAAAACTCCAGCACTTGTCCTCCAAAGCAGCTCATTGCTCAACTCAAAGAATTTAAGAAAATAGAACAACACAGGATAAAACACAAGAGCACTGAGAAAGACCTGTATGACTTTTCACAAATAAGTTTAGGTGCCTTCCTATGTTTGTAAGAAAAGGAAACTTCCAGCCTCTGTCCATGGTCGTATTGCCTGAAAACAATTTGCGGGAGGGGAATTTTATAACAAATATATTATGCCCCATTACATATAGGCTTGGGCAATACAGATTTCTTTTCTATAAAATAAAATCCAAGCTAACTTTAGACTCCCTAGTCTCTATAAAAAGTGGATTGAAAGGACCATGTTTTTATCTCTATCCCTCCACATATCCAAAATGTAAACATATTTATGACATGCACTCTTATTTTTAACTTACCAGTATTTAGGCCTCTACGTCAGAGTACCAAGGGCCCAGAGCAAAACCTACCATGTGCACCTGCGTGCACACACCTGCACGTCCTCGTAGCTAGAGTGAGGAAGTCACAGGAGGAGGAGGATCAGGCAGGAAGGGGGCTGCTGCACACACTGGGGAAGAGCACACAATTGGAAGGGGTCTTCGCTATTTAGCGCAGGTGGACAGAGACGATAGGGTCTCCCTGCGCAGGTTAGGCTCCTAGTGATCTTCCTGTTTCAGTTTCCCAAGTGCCGGGATTATAGGCATGCATCAACACACTCAATCACTGTCTCAGCGCACCCTAGGGTGGGGCTGGCACAGCACATAGGAGATTGAACCTCCAGTCCCTGCCCCTGCATCTACCTAAACAGGTGCGCTCATCCACTGAGCTGTTTGATTTGAAGATTTAAAAAGTCTACATGCAGAATCCATGGAGAAAAAGCCATAAAATGTGGCCAGTGTCTAAAAAGGATATAATCCTCAATTTATTTTGAAATACTATTTTAGTTTAATCTGTATTCAGTTCAAAGCAAGGAGAAGATGCAGAATATTTAGAAGAATAAAGTCAGCAAAATGCATACTGTATTTTGTGAGATGTTCTAAAAATATCTGTAGAGTAGATGGAACATACCTGTGTAACAGACTTTTAGTTGGACAAGGTGGATGACTGAGCTGTTTTCACAAAATATGTGCAGTTACAATTTAGAATTGATCTTTCAAAGCTTGCCCAATTCTACATATAAAGTGTGTGTGTGTGTGTGTATATATATATATATATATATATATATATATATATATATATATATGGTGACAAATTCTAGCTTGGTTCCACATGAATCAAACTTCTGCATTGTCCTACTTCTGTCTTTGTACTTTCTTGTATACTCCAGGTTATCAATCTCTCAGTTTGGCAAGAATCTCTATCCTCAATCTCTGATCATTCTGCATATATCTGAGAGCTTTCAGGTTATCTCAATGGTTTAAGTGCCTGTATGGGATATCCTAGTCAGGCACAGAGGATGGCAGTTCAATCCCCACACCCACCTTTAAGGCAGCCTGAACCAGAAAAAAATAAAAAAATTCTAGATATATCTCATCAGATTGGTCATTCTCCACCATCCTAGGATGCTTAATTATCCTGGCTTAACTCAACAAGAATCCTGTGAGGTCAGTTTAACCAGTCTCTTTTACCCCTGTTTCTTCTTAGTTTTCTAATCCTGACCATAGCCTGTTTCTCAGCTATAATTGTCACTTGCCTGTCCCATGTTAGTTTAGCCAAATCTGTCCTATTGCAAGTTCTCATTGCAAGTGGGCCCAAACCTATTTTGATAATCCTAAATAAAGTCTCTCACCATGATTTAACAAGTGTTACTGAATGACTTTATTATCCCTTGGGGGCAGTTTTATATCAGCAGAGGAGAGAAAATAGCAGCTCCCATGGGAGAGAGTGACCACAGAATTTTAAACATAGTTCACATACAGCACTCATAATAGTTCATGGTATGTAAATAGAGCACAGTAAATAACAGAACTTATTCACAATACAATAATTCAGTAAATGTTTCTAGCTTTAATCTCTGTTCTACTTTCCCCCTACAGTACTCACTGCTTGCCTGCCTCTCCTTCTACATTTTTATCCACCAAGGGCAGAGAATTTATGTCAACATCAAGTACAGAAAGAAAGAACAAAGTTTTAATGAAGGCTGCAGTTATTATATCAATAGGTGAACCTACCCAATATATCAGTGGATAAAAACTCAGACAAGTGAAGAGGAGGACACACAAGAACTCTTTCAGCTGACCAGGATACCATCACATAATAGAATGATTATTTTATTAAATGCAGAGCTGGCTCATAGCTAAATGACATGCTTTCCTCCATTGTTGATGGGAATGTACCTGTGTACAAACCATGAATTCACTGGTGGAAACCATCAAAATTAAAATCTATACACACAGGAATTTTTACTTCTAAAGGGGTTCATCTGATGAAGATACTCCTGCATATATGAAAATTCACATTTCCATTTGATCCATGACAGTGAATACACAACTACTGCCTTCATTGTTAGTGCAAGATTCTAGGCATCTCTCCAGAAGCTAGTCTGGACATAAACAGAATGTAGCTGTCATTAAATATTTGAATGGACAAGTGGTTCTTTCACATTAGATGCTAGAAGTTAAGTGAATGAAATAAGCATTAATAACTTTAAAATATATACTGGTAACTTTATTATGTCTTCTATGACGGTACATTTTACTTGAGCATGTTACTTGCTAAGGAAAAAAAGTATGTTGATACTACAATAATACATAATATAACAATGTATCATGTTTAATATCCTATTTTGATTTTAAATGTCAAGCATCTGATTATCCAACTGTTATTTTTCCCTCTCCCTCAACCACCTACACTTCCCTCTCCTTTCTCCCTCTCTGTACTGAGGATACATTACTACTAACTACAACCCCTATTGTATTTTTATATTTTTCAAGTTTTATAACATTTTAATGTTTTTACTTTTACAGCACTAGGGGTTGAACTTAAAGTTCAATACATGCTATCCAAATGCTCCACCAGTGAACCACATCCTCAGCCTTTTTTATTTAGTTTTTAAGTTTTAGACAGAGTTAACACTAAGATGCCCAGGTTGGCCTCAAACTTAAAATCTTGCCTTACCTTTCTAGTTAGCTGAGAGTACAAGTAAATTACATCACTCATACTTTGTTTTCACATACTCTGTAACAGTTCTCACAAAAAGTACAGTGGCGGTGACCTCATGGCATAAATGCGCAGCAGGCTGTTATCACTGAAAGCTCCAAAAGGTTTCCCATCATTGGACTAGTATAAATCACATTTATTTTATATACTTTTTTTTTTTGAGTCAGGATCTTGAACTATGTAGCCAAGGATGGCTTCACAATCATAGCTATCCTCCTGCTTCAGTTTTCCTCTGGTGAGGGTGCAGGGATTACAGATGTGTACCACCATGCCCAAAGTTTATTTTCTTTCTTAATAGAGGAAAATTATTTCTTTCCCCTCACCATTATTGCACCAACTAGAAAACCTACAGAGCTCCATACAAAGTGGTAAAATGACAGGTCCATTATGTCCCAGACATGCCACCATGTGCGAGAAACAGAGAAAAGAGGACTGAACTCACTGGGGCATGTTACCGTCCTCAGTTTGATTAGCTTCCAAAATGTAAGTGGTTATGGTAGTTTCTGAACCTCCCCTTGCCTATACTCTGTTTTAAATTAATCCTTATAGCAACTTGTGAACTGTTCTCTCAAAATATAAGCTGTGAGACTTCAGCAACTAATAAGACAGCTGAACAAATGTGAATGGATATCCATAATGAAATACATTATTATTACTGTTATTTCAAATTAACTTGTTTGATCAATTAAGAATACTTTTTCGCTGTACCTTCAAAAACGTAGAAGCAGTGTCATGTTACAGTCCACTCTGATCAGTCAATTCAGTAAATATTTGAGATCCAATCATCTACCAACCACTATTGTAGGGCTTGCAGACAGAAATGTCACAAAAACCTTTATCATAATGGAACTCAGCTTCTAACAGACAAGGAAAACAGTAAGCAATACACATGTACGGCATGCTACTGTGAAAAGCGCTGGGGGAGGGCAGAGGGAAAGGAATCCGCCTGTGTTTGTGCAGCCAGACACTCATGTCTTAAGTGTGCCAAGCCCTTCCTTGCCCCTGAGTCTGTTTGTCCATTTGTTCTTTCCAAGAACGTCCTGATTCTTCTCCCCATGCTGACATTCTTCCTACTTTAAAAATGTACTTTAAATGACTCTGTGAAGCTTCATCAGATGTGTAGGTAGAGTGAATGCCTGTTCTCCTTGCTTACGTTTGTATGGCCCCAGTTCCTTGGCTGTCCATCCACCGCTGCTGTGAAGGACTGAACACAGTGGCTATGATGTTGTTCACAACAGTAACGTGAGATACATATGTGAGTCCTAATCGTGCTGCAGGTGGAAAGGGGGTTTCTTCATTATCATACGAAATGCTGATGGCCTCCCCTACCTCCTCTATGCCTCTGGAATAAGGTGTGTATGACATGCACAGAGGAAGCACATACCCAGTATAAGCAAAAGCAACAGCACTCCTTCAAAGGTTTTCATCCAGTTACTAATTCCCAGAAAGACCTTCGGCTATTTTACACAGATTGCAGACTTATATTTAATTTCTTCATCAACCCACTTTCTAATTTGTCTGCATTCTGCACCCTGTCTTTACATTCAATATAAAAAAACTGAACTTTTATTCTTGCAATTATAAGAACACATAAAAAGAATAGAAACAGACGCTTATCCTTATATGGCTTTTTTATCCTTATATATTTTTATTCAGTTTATATGACTTTCTAGTCTTGGTGTAATTTTCAGTATTACAGAAAATTATGTTTTTTATACAAATTACATTCTTAAAAGAGAAAAAGAGGCCAAACAATATGCTTTGTGAGGTCCCTTCATAAGCAAACTCTAAATGACTCAACTGTCTACTTTGAAACAATAGCAAGCAACAAATCCAGTAGTCTTTACCTATAAAATATCTTCCTGCTATAAAGTTACTTTTCTAAATACCTCTTGACTCATTACAAATATTCATGTCTGACTTTCAATTTCACCAAGCAAACACAGTTTGCTTGCTCAAATGGGTTGCAAGATCGAGTGTGCATTGGTTCTGTCATTTACAGATGTTTATGTATATCCATGTTAAATATTATAAGCACTGGTCATTATAAGGACTATTTATGTATTATTCCTGTATTATGTGTATACATTATGTGCACAGGATGTATACTTTGAGGGGTGACAATTCTGAAAAGCAAGATTACTAAGAGTTAAGATATGACAGAATGAGCCTAAAGCTTTGGCCCATCACTACCAAGTACATATAATTTTTACCCAATACCATCAAGCACAGAATTCATCCACATTTGAGAATCCATCCTCATGCTGAAACATTTTCTCACCCTCTGTAAATGATGTGACTTTCTCTCTTGAAGCAATCAAGAAAGAGGAATGCACATGGAGTTCATTTAATTGCAGGGTCCAAGCTCTCCAGCTAGTTCTGCCTGCTCCAGTGACTGAGGAATCAGGCAGCGATGTGGAAATGCAACTCTGAGTCAGTAAATGGAGGAAAGCTGCCCTGAGGCTGGTGAGGCTCAAGCAGACTCTAGGTCTGTCGTGAGGAACTTTCTCTTAAGCTTCTGAGACGTGGGAAGTTTGTGTTCCTGCAGCACAGCCATCCCTATCCTGAGTGCTGTACAAGGCTCTTAAGCTTTGCCATGTTTAGCAGCTCTGGAAAAACTTTTTGAAAGGACAAGTTCAAGTTATTGGTTTCTGCATTATAGTAGAAATTCAATTCCCTGTGCTGTTTATTTCCTTATTAATGTGGTTAGCTAAGACCTGGTAATTGTAACACAAATAAAAATAAGGTCATTTACAAGTTTTACCTTTAATTATTTTAACAATCCTGCATAATGACAAAAATATATTTTATTATATATGTAATTACACACAAAGATACACATGTAACTGTAGTCTCAGATGAGTTTTTAAAGTTAGTTTGTTCAACATATTTGGCTACAACTAAGACCAGGCAATTTCCCAAATACTGTTCTTAAAACACAATACTTTAACCATCATTAATTCATTAATTTCACAACTACAGCCTCTCACTATGCATATAATAAGCTTGTGGGGCAGTGATGATTGGGCAAAGCAGCCAGGCTACTTACTTGTGATGGCCTTTTAACTGCACAAGTATACATGATGCCACTGAGTTGGCCTTCTGGGAAAACCAGAATTTACAAGACTTCCTCTGCTCTCTGTGCAGGGCCAGCCAAACTCCATACACTAAGAAGGCAGTAAAATTTATTTTAAAGACTCCACTTATATGTCATTGTGTTTCTTCAAAGAAAATCATTTTGAAGAAATTCATCTTATTTCTTAAGCAAAGATCTGTGAGGAGCTCTTTATGTCTAAAGAACATTAGAAAAGGTGCCACAATGCAGACAGTAAAAAGCAGTGCTTCCTGATTAAAGTTTATCAGTTTTAACAGTAAAAAATTTTGACCACAGAGAACATGAAACAGCTTGCTATTATTAAAGTATGCCTTTTGCGTAATTCCAGTGCCTAAATTACATAGTATTGTGGGCTGATTTGCATTTCTCAAAAGTAATATGCCCAATTCCTAACCCCTAGCACCTTGCAATGTGACCTTATCAGAAAAGTCTTTGCCAATGGAACCAGGTTAAAATGCGGCCACGCTCAGAAAGTCAAGTCCTAATCCAATGACTGATGTTATATTGAAGAGGAACTATAGACACATAGGAAGAGTGCATGTGATTCTAAGAAGCTAAGGAACACTGAGGATTCCTAGAAACTACCAAATTTAGGAAACAGGTGTAGAATTTTCTCCCTCCGATTTCTACCTTCAGAACTAAGAAAGAATAAATTTGTCTTACAACTTCTGATTGTGTTTCTTCATTAAAACAGCACTAGGAAACAAACATCACGTGCATGGCTGTATACTTTTATTTCAGTCACTGTTTCTTGTTGTTGGGAATTTGGGGGAAGAACCTCCCTCCAAAAGCTGATCCTGCAAAACTCAGGGCAGAGCATGATAACCGACAGTGAGAGAAATAAACCAAGACTCCATATGGGAAATGGCTTCAAAGCATAATATTTAAATAATGACCAAATATTATAAATGATATTAAATATTTAAATTTTGTATAAATACCTTAGTAAGCATACTTTTATTTATTTATTTTTAGTAAGCATACTTTTAAAAATGACAAAAGAATACAAAAAATCGATTCCTGGAACTACAGTATTTTATGAACTCTCCAATCTTAATTCTAACTAAAAGTTTTGCCAACATTTGACATGGACCACACTCAATTCTGAAATGTAACTGTTTTTCACATGTACTTAACTCTTTTTTATGTAAAGTTTATTTCCTGCTTCATGAGTAGTGCTGTTGTTAAAATTTGCTTTGGTACTACTTCAGGCTCTTACTTGTTCCTTCTTTTTCATGGAAATCACTTTCTTGTTCTAAATCATCCAATTCCTTTGTAGATCCCCACTTATCCATCTATAAAATTAGGAAATTCTCTTTCTCAAACTATTCTTTTCTGAATAGCTGTAATCATGACATTGCAAAGAAAAAAAAAAAAAAAACACTGTGATGTAAAAGTATTAATAACTACCTAAAAAAATGAATCCCAAAACAGCCTTGCTAATTTCTTTCTATCATCATTAAACTGTCTTCCATTTTTCACCAAATGTGACTCCAATGCTGTAGCATGCACACACCACAAACAGCACGTGTGGATGGCAAAGTGGAAAGATTTACTCACTTATATTTACCCTGCTTTTTCCTTTTATATTGTATTTTCATGCTTCAAAATTCTGGTTACAAGGGAGTATACAGGAAAAACAAACTGTTAGCTGCTACATTATTTCTAGTCATGGGTACAATTCAGAACACTGCCACTTCCTTTCTAATAGATAGAGTCTTCAGGGAAGGAAAGTTAGAAGGACGTTACTGAAAGCTGAGGGAAAAGAAATCCTCAGATACTGAGAGAACGTTGGGCAGCAGTGTTGGTTGTGAAGATATGGAAAAGATTATATGCATAATGGTGAACTTATATAAGATTTCTAAGCTGCATATTCCTAAGTACCAACTATTTTCTTTTAGTTGCACTTGACAGAGATGAAGTCTTCCACCACCACCACCCCCGCACCCCTTCTTTCTCTTAATCAGTGCTGGGGATTGAACCCAAAGCCTTAGGCATGCTAGGCAAGGACTGCACCACTGATTACATCTACAGCCCACTTTTTTTTTTTTAAGGAATTGTTTAGCTTTGTAAATAATTTACCCCAGGAATGAAAAACAGCATGCCTACCCATTTTGCAAGTAACTACTAATTAATAAAGGCAGAAACCCTAAGAACCAACATAAAAAGTATTCTAAGGGCATGAGGTTTAGTTAGAAGAGTGTGAGTTAAAATTTGTTCACCCAGAATACTAAACTGCAATTTTAGATTCAAAAAAAGTGGCCAGTACTGGCTCTAAGAGTATAGTCAATCCACTCCCACGAGGGCCAACAGTGGGCCAGCCTAAATGAAGGTAAAGTTGGAGAGATCAAAGGTTCAAGTGGTTTTACCAAGTAAGATCACTCCACCTTTCTCTTGGCTGTATCCTTCAGGGGATCCTGAGAACATTCTTTTATCAGTTCTACATGAAATATATTCACGATGGGAGCTCTGGTATCCCTGAAGAGCTCAATGGTCACTATTCTCTGTAGGCCAAAGATGATAGTAACTACTGATGTCACCGCCATGGGATCTCTGAATCAAATAGAGAAAATACATTTGGGATGACACAGCTACAGAGCCAGTGGTAGCATTTTACAAGGTATGAGGTGTCCGTGGCCTTAGACTAACTACTTTGGATATCAACTTTTTGTTTACAGTTCTAATTATTTGACCAGTGTAACAGAATGTATGTTATCAGATTGTGTTCAGAAAGGTTTAGAACTCCATACCAAGGACAACTTCCCTAAGCTGAGGAGCACCTTAAAGTAACAGTAGCAATTTGAGTCTCTCTTGTGAGATCAAAAAGCTATATTATATCCATTATAAATCATATATAAGCACCATAATGTGAGTGGGGGTAAGGGAATAATCCAGAAGGTTTGTGTTTTTCTCTAAATATGTGTAGTACTCTGATAAGAAAGAAAATAGATCTAATAGGACAAAAAACTTTAATGCATGTTGCTTCTGTATACACTAATTATACATAAAAGACATGAGAGAATGTAGTTCTCCTGACACTGGGCTCAGTCACCATGGTCTTGGCCAGTCTAGTGGGTGTGCAACAGAATTTCACTATGATTTAATCTGTACTCCCCTGCTGGCTGATGATGCTGAGTACATCTTCATGTAGTTAAGACATTTTCTTTTACATAAATCTATATCAATTTTCTGTCCAGGTTTTAAACTTATGGTCATTGACTCCCTATTACTGAGATCTTCTGGGTATAATCACTTTGTCTGACATCTATTACAAACATTTTTCTCAGGTAGGTTTGGCTTTGTTTTTTTTGTTTGTTTGTTTTTGTTTTTGTTTTTGTTTTTGGAGGAACTGGGGATAGAAATCAGGACCTTGCACTTTCTAGGCAAGGCTTTGATTTTTTAATGGTCACCTTAAAGACCAAATGTTTTCAATTTTATTAATGTCCAATACATCACTTTCTACACTGACGTTTGAAGTATAACTGATTCGCTTGGTGTATGTGTGCACAGAGTGCAGCACAGTTTCATGTGAAGTCCTGCATCAATGGAAAAAAAAAAAAAAAGCTATGGCAAGATCATTCATTGCTGTGGTTACCTTTTCATGAGACCAGTGTATAATTTCTCCACTTCTACTTAAGAGTAAAGCTACTATTTTAAAACATTTTATTGAAGGGGTATTTGCAGTTTCCATGGGAACACATGCATCAATGAGGTATGTAAAATGTTTTGAACAATTAGATTTACATGCCATTTCTTTTGAGAAATAAGACTGGTAGCCTAAATAATTACTGCCCACTAAACGTCTACAAGTAGGATTATAACCTTCTATAAAGTGCCAGTAAAGTTAAAATGAGGATCATTATGAAGTGAAGCATATCGTTTTAACACCTTGAACAATTCTCATTCTTAAGTTATATATGTTCAAGAAATGGTCTATATCTAACAAATTTTATATCTGGTCTAATAGTCTCTGGGGTTAAAGTTATTTTTGTAAAGATATTCAAAGTACATTTTAAGTCTTTAATACTTAATATAAGGAAAAAGTCTTAACTATAAAATGACCATACAATAATATCTAGTTAGCACTGTAATGAAGAAAATCTTTTGTCATTGGAGAAGTTGGAAAAATGGAAACAATTTTGCCCATGTTCATTTCCTTTGTAGCAAGAGCCAATGATTTTTGTAATTGGCAATAGCTCTTAAAATTAAACTTGGTCTGGGGAGATAGCTCAGTGGTATAAGTAAGCCTGCCAAGTATAAGGTCCCAAGTTTGATCCCCAGTACAAAAACAAAAATTCATCAAAAAAATTAAAACTTAATGAAAACGTTTATGGAATAGTGTGGGTTGCTTTGACTGTGTGTGCATTAGGAACTTAGCTAATTGCTACTGTCTGAGTCTCGACTGGCCCCAAGAGGTCATGTGTTAAAGACCTGGTCCCTGGGATGGCGGCCCTGGGAGATGGTAAAAATGTTAATCCTTGGGGCCTACTGGACAACAGGCTTTTGGAACTGTACCCCTGAAGAAGACAGTGGTTGTTGTGGTTTCTGTCTAGCTGTCCCCCCAAAGCCTCCTGTACACATCATGGGGCTATCAAGCGTAATGCTTGAGGGCCAGGCCTGTCAAGCAGGCGTGGCTTGAGGGGCATAGCTTGAGGGGGCGAGGCTGAGAGGCCCTAATCCTTAAACCAGCGGTTCTCAACCTGTGGGTCACGACCCTGGCGGGGGTCGAACGACCAAAACACAGGGGTCGCCGAAAGCCATTACAAGATGTTATTTATTTGGAATGACAGTTTTGAAGTAGCCACCAAAATTATTTTTGGTTTGGGGTCACCACAACATGAGGAACTGTATTGCAGGATCACAGCATTAGAGAGGTTGAGAACCACTGCAACTGACAGTATGCGCTCTCAGAGGGCCCCTCTCCCTACAAACACCAGGTGGGGGTTTTGCGCAGAAGTATGAAGCAGATCATCCTGGGCATGGCAGTACCCCAGTCCCTCCTCCAGTCTTTGTAAAGTCGGGGCAGCGTCTTGAAACCTCCAGGAACTGTGAGCTAAATAAACCTTTCCTCCCCTAACCTGGTGTGTCAGGTATTTGTCCCAGCAAAGACAGAATAGTGACTAAAACTTCAGCTTCTTCTCCTCTGCCACACGGTGCTTAACAAAATGTGCTGCCTCCCTTAGGCTCAAAGGATCATGGACCAGAAACTCTAAAACTCTCAGGTAAATAAAATTTTTTTTCTTCACAACTTATACATCTCACGTATTTTGCAACAGCAGTTGAAAACTGATAAACACTCTTATCAATTACATACATATACTCAGAATCATATAAACATATTTAAGAGTAACATAGGCCTCAAGTTACCCTGTTAACTTTGCCATCAATATTATTTTCTTAGGAAAAAAGAGGTATGATGACAATGGTCTTAAAAATTCAATGTGTAATTTTTTATGTGAAATTGTTTTTATTACATTTAAAGGGATTTATTAGAATATCAATGATTGATGGAGAATAGGGATTCTAGGTTAAGTCCAAGATGCCTGATATTCAGAAAGGCAGTGATGTTAAGCTCAAGTGCCTATGTTATAGGGTAGTAGTATCACTAAGCTTCTCTTCTTGAAAATCAGCAACTTAAGTTTGCAACCAAATATTAGAGAAAAAGGACTACAAAGGTAGTCAATATTTTGGTCATAACCCCTCTATGTCAGTGAGAACTCAGAACATAAGAGAATCTGTACTGTAACATCCTGTAACTCAGTGGTGCCCAAAATTTTCTGTTCAAGGAGATTATGGGGCCATAGAGGAAAGGGATCAATGATGTACAGTGGGCCTAGGGAGAGTCATCTCAAGAGAAAACATTCTCTTAGGCTTTCACAGAGAGCAAGTTGGTGAAGCGATGGCCATGACTCATTCAGATGGCTGACACTGACAGAAGTTCTACAAAATGCTGTACCTGGTTTCAGAATAAATTCTAAGGGGATTTGATTGACTTTGTCAGATACAACAGTTACATTTTTTTGTTCTGTATATCTTGCTTTGACTTGGTCTTAACCATCCAGCAGAAAAGTTTAAGCACAAGGTATAAAAAGTAAAGCCATATTAATATGCTGAGTTGTAAAAGACTCAAGTCAATAGCTTCTGACATGGCCAGTTCTGCTGATAACCCACTACTATTATGAACTATTGAAATACACATACAACTACTTTCTCTTACTTTAATGAGAAGAAATATTTGTACTAATAATGTTTAGAAAAGTTATCATGTCTACATCTTGTACTCTGAGCAACTAGTATGAAGACAATGACATGCATTGTATTAATTATTCTGGCTATCCTATTGTGTTTTGAAACAATCTTGCTATTTCTTATTAAAATTAAAACAAAATTCTATTTTATGCTCAGTATAGAGGTTCCTCCAAGAGCAACAAGGTCTTCTTGAACAACGACAAGAGTTACTTCTTGAGGTATCAGCCTCATTACCAGGAGGAAAGTTCTGTCTCCTGAGCATTTGAATCTATCGTCCTATGATTTTCACCTCCTGGTCTGAGCTCTATTTTATGAAACTATAGAAAACTTACACTCCTCAAACCAAAGGAATAAAAAAAAAAAAAAACTGGGAGAGAACTTAGTTTTACAGATAAGCAACTAAGTCATTATTAGCAATGCTGTATCAGTTCAATCTGGGTATCTTGGAAAGCAAGTAGATCTAAAAGAATTTAATACATGTTAGGTTCTATATTTTATGTTTGGTTGTTAGGGAAACTATCAACAGGGATGACCCTGAATGTAAATGCATCACATATGTATTTTTTAGTAATCATCACACAAAAGGAAAATAATCGTTAATATCTATGACACATTGGTAAATCTGGAAATAATTTTAATAGACCTAATTGTTTTTGAAAAATATTTGTGAGGAGCATCAATAATTCAAACCAAACTATCACTCTTTAAGGTCTTTAATATAGGAACCACTAATTTCACTACTGAAAGGCTATAGCAATTGCTAAGCAACCTCTGTACAGAGCAGCTTATTAGGTATCAAAAAAGGCTACAAAGGTAGTAGTAGCAATGGTTTATGCTTGAAAAGAGCTTGTAATTGATAAGAAAAGATAACAAAAACTAAAACACATATATGAGCACAAATAATGAATATGTGATTTTTTAATGACAAATCAGTTCTTAGAACTCATGGCTAAAGATACAAAGTAAGAAAAGATGAGAAATTATAACAGACACGTCTTCTTTTCTGGATTGCTTAAAGGTCTTATAAGGCTAAGCATTAATGCTTTCCTTTTAATCATCTACTTTTCATTTGATATCGAATATTTGTGACAAGAATGAAACCAACTCTTCACATATTCAATCAGAAAAAATGAATCAATGTTTTACAAATGGCTCTGAAGGAATTGTATATTTAAAAAAAAATTCCTCCCTAAAAGAGTACTCATTCTCATATTCAGAGCCAGTCTACTTAAAAAAATCATAAATGGACACAAATGAAAACTGAGCTCAGAAGACTTCACCACCTAGGTAGATGCGTGCTGGGTCCTTTAATGCATGCTCAACACGCACAAGGCCTTGGTAACAGGCCCCAGCAGAAAAACACTAAACATTTCAATTTCTGAAAAGTCACATACTCACTGTGGTTCAGTGGAAATATTTGCAAATATTTCCATACCAATAGCTATTTGATATTTTTATAATTTACAGCAACTCAAAACTGTATCTCAGGCCTGGGCTACAAAAGTGAGCTCAAGGCCAGCCTCAACTGCATAGCGAGACCCTGTCTCAAAAAGACAAAAAAAAAAAAAA
>PVJA010013580.1:0-49182 GCA_004027025.1 Myocastor coypus | reverse complement strand
AAAAAAAAAAAAACACAATGAGGTTGTACCCAATGAGCCCATCAGATTTAGAACTATTATACCTAAGTCAAATGCACAATTAACTGACCAGGCATCCAACACTAACCCAGATCTAGGAAGGTACTTGGACACTGACTCCAACCCCTAGATGCTTGGGAAAGGATCAAATATGTATATTTGATCTTGCTATGTAATAGACTAACCTTGATCTCCCTGGGTATTCAAGATGGCCTTAGACCTGCAATCCTCCTGCATTAGCCTCTTAAGTGAAAATGCTATCATGCCCAGCCAACAACCCATAAGTATTAGACATTGTATGCATTCGTTAGACAGGTTAAGTCTTATTTAATTATTAAACTTGTGTTTGTTATGTTGTTTCATAAAATAATCTGTATATTATATTATATTATATTATATTACATTATATTATACTATACTATATGACATTTAACCCAAAACAATTTCACTTCACTCAAGGCCTAGGCAAGCTACAAGTTTGGACACCATGCCTGAGAGTCACAGGAACAAAAATACAACACACAAGAGGCAGCCTCATTTTCATCTGGAAGGGAAGTCATATAGCTGCTACCCACCTACACCATAGAACTTGTCAGCATGAAAACACACCCTGGCACTGGGAGTTCTGAGATGTCATTTACATGAACTTATTGTTGTAGGCAGCTGAGTTAAACAGAAATATTATAGGCAGTCAGACAGGGCCAGGCCTTCAAGGACAACATGGAAGATGAGGTGATTCTACTAGAGACAGACACTCCTTCACCATGGGCCAGATCTTGTGACAAGAGTAATTAAAAGCAACTACATAGTTCCTTAAAGATGGGCATCTGGGGTCCGGCAGGATGGCTCAGTGGTCTAAAGTGCCTGCTTAGGAAAGCTTAGGCAGCTGCAGGGACCACAGTTGGATCCCCGGCACCACATTCTGTGCCAGCCCTGCCCTCAGGGCAGGCTGAGCCGGCCATAAAAATAAATAAACAAACAAAAGTTCTGAAACAAGAAAAAATTTAAAAGAAGAAAAAAAGATGGGCATCAGGGATTGATATGCTAAATGAGTATCAATCACCTTGAAAGAGCCTAGAAAGAGTCATGCGCCCAAGCTCAGCAGGTGGCATTCTTGCCCCCTTGCTACATGACTTGCCTTCCCATTGGATCCTGATGTTAATCAATTTTACCTGAGCAGTGGTGCTTGTAATCTCATTGGTTGGCCATAGTCTTTGTCCCACCTCATACCGACCTAAGCGAGTGCCCATATCTTTTCTATAAAAGTCCCTGGAAGAGACAGCTTCCGGGGGACTCCCACTCAGGACCCCCCTCCTGTCCCTCTCTTGGGCAGGAGCTTTCTTTCCCTCAATAAATATGTTCTGCTCATTACTTCCATTTGTTCCTAAAATTCATTCTTCGGTTTTAGAGAACACGAACTCGTCCGAGGTACTTTTCAGGTTGGGGATTGGTTTTCCCTGTCATTTGGAGGTTCCCTATTGGAGGTCATCCACCCCAGATCAGTGTTTTCTTCCTGCATCAGTGTCTACTGAAGAAATTGACCAAGAATGCTCAGAAGACTGTTAACCAAAATGTAAATCAAAAGTCTAAATAGGTGATAAGAGTATAGAGAGATTGATAGGTTCTGGCCCTAGTATGAATAGCTGAATCATTATGGTGGTCATCTGATATGGCAGAAGTCCTTAAAACAACAGCTTATCTTCCCAAAGACCACCTCCCCCTTCTTCTCCAACTCAGCCCAGAGTGCAATTTCCTTCCACCTGTCCCACCACCTCAGAGAAGGCCCCAATCAGCTCCTCAGGTAAATCTAAACATTCTCCTCAAACCCCACCCCTGGTAAAAGGCGATAAAAGCCTCAGTCTCCCTTTGTTCCAATTCAGAGAATTCCTTATCTTCCCTATATTCTCTCTGTGTCCTCCAAGAAAATAAAGCCCCTTCCCCTTTTCCCTTCTGCCTGTTTCTCTGCTGCGACACCATGGAAAACCTTTCATTTTGGTGCTGTGACCTGGAGCAGTGAGTAGTATGGCTCCCAGGGCATCTCCAAACTAAATATATTAATATAGATACAGATTCCTCCCCCAAAAATTGTTATTAATTCCTATTTTATATCTCTACTTGTTCCTGACATTCATGCCAAGCTAAAAAGACAAATCTCGGCCCTCAAACTCCACAGGAAAACTTACTTAATCTAACTTTCTGTGTCTTCAATAATAGAGACCAAAATTAACTATACACACTGCCAACTTTTGGCTACAACACTCAGGACTCCTATAAAAGCAGGGCCTTGACAAGGTAATGCTGAGCCTAAACAATGCTGCCACCCAAGCCAAGTGCAGTGGGCATGAGCCTGCCCCAACTTATAGTCATCACTTGGACATCTACAAGCTGGAGGGTCACTGGAAATGTGAATGCCCTGTCTGCCAGAGAGCAGGTAAGTCATCCAACTCCCTGCCCTCACAGAAAATCTCACTACGGCCAGATCCATATACTTGAACTGCTTGGTCTTGCTGCTGAAGAGCAACAACAGAGCTTGGGTTCTATGGCCTACATCAAGGCACCTTTGTCAATAGTCCTGAGTCTCGCTAGACATCTCAGGTAAAAAAAAAAAAACTTTTCTTGCTGACACAGAGACCACATACAGTGTTCTTTCTGAGTTCTAAAGTCATCATATTAGCTCTACAGTCTCCATAGTGAGTATTGATGGCCGATCTACAGGATCCCTTGAGACAGGTCCTTTTCTTGCTGACATCAGACACTATTCTTCACTTTTAATTTCCTTGTGATTCCAACATGTCCCATACCTCTCATGGAGAGAGACCTCCAAAAACTCCACTTCTCTTTCACCTCTCTCCCCGCACAACATACATCCTACAAACGCAACCTCAATGGACAGCCAGCTCCTCCCTTTTTCTTTTCTTGTTGACCATATACTCTGAGACACTTCCAGTCCCACTTGTGCCACACATGCTATTCCAAGGCTAGTGTACCTCAAAGATCGTACAACATTTTTCTATATTCTCCAATACCTGATAGCCTCCAAACAAAAAAGACTCAAGCTCATCATTCTTTGCCTCCTTACCAATAGTTTTCTTAAAACTGTCCACTCACTACATAATACCCTCATCCTTCCTATACTCAAACTCAATGGCTCCTATTATTTACTTCAAGATCTCAGAACCCCTGTACTATGCCCTCTCATATCCCTCCTTCCACTGCTCATTTTATTGTGGTAGACCTTACAAATGCCTTCTTCACCATTCCCTTGCACTCAGATTGCCAGGACCCTTTTTGCCTTCTTATGGACTGATCTAGACACTTCAATCTCAGCAGCTCACATAGACAGTCCTACCTCAAGGGTTCAGAGATAGTCCCTACTTCTTTAGCCAAGCCCCTGCTGCTGACCTCGAGACCCTTGATCTACTTCTTCAGTATATTAATGACCTCCTCCTTTGCTACCCCTCTCATACCCTGGCCCTAAAACACACAGCTACTCTTCTCAATTTTCTGTCAGGATGAGGTTATAGGGTCTCTCCCTCCACAGCTCTGACAGCTTCATCAAAAATCAAATATCTAAGATTCACCCTCACTCCCACTACTAATGTAGTCACTGCTGACCATAAAACCCTTCTTCGTGACCTTCAAGTGCCCACCACACAATAATGGATTCCTTTGGCTGGCTAATTTCTTCTGCCTCTGGGTTCCCAAATTGCTTCCCTAGCACAGCCTCTCTATAAAACATCAAAATGTTCCTTGTTAAGATCCGTTGACCTATACATTCCTCCTTTTACAAGCTGCAACAGGCCCTCATAAGCTCCCCAGCTCTCTCTTTACCCAACCCAACTCAGCCTTTTACCTACCCTATATACTTCTTTTCAGGGTCACAATACAGTAGACATTTTACAACCTCAGATACCATCTTTTCAGGCAGTAGCCTATCTTTCTAAACAACACAGTTGCCAGATAGACTCCATGTCTCCACACACAGCAGCTGCCACACTATGTAACAAATACAGTTAATGTTCATAGTGGATACTTTTATTGCTATTTCTACCTGTAGCCCTCTCAGTCCCACCACCTTCTATACCTTCGAAAAGGCCCTTCAATACAGTTGTGTCAAGGTTCTACAGATAACTCTGACTCCCTTTCCTCATATTGATATAAAAAAAAAAACAAAGATAGATACTTCTCTTCAACACAGTCATAGATAAATGACACAGATCATAGACTACTTTTGCTTCCCTTCCTGTGTCCTTTAATCATGATGACACGTACTAATAACATGCTGTCTTTTTAAACTTTTCAAGGTTTCTTCAGTCTCTGATGCAAGCTGTCACTAACGACAAACTTCTAGTCCTAGCTGAGACATCTGGCACTAACTTCTACAAGGGCGTAAACTGTCATACTGTCAACTCCCCTCACCCCCAAGACGACACCCCAGTTCAGCAGGAAGCAGTCTAAGAGACACACTGCCCCTTATGTAACAACCAAAAGATGGGAGTGATAGGTTCTGGCCCTAGTATGAATTGCTGAATCATTATGGTGGTCATCTGATATGGCAGAAGCCCTTAAAACAACAGCTTATCTTCCCAAAGACCACCTCCCCCTTCTCCAACTCAGCCCAGGGTGCAATTTCCTTCCACCTGTCCCACCACCTCAGGCAAGGCCCCAATCAGCTCCTCAGGTAAATCTAAACATTCTCCTCAAGCCCCACCCCTGGTAAAAGGCCATAAAAGCCTCTGTCTCCCTTTGTTCCAATTCAGAGAATTCCTTATCTTTCCTGAATTCTCTCAGTGTCCTCCAAGAAAATAAAGTCCCTTCCCCTTTTCTCTTCTGCCTGTTTCTCTCTGCCTGGAAACACCATGGAAAACTTTTCAGAGACAAATGAGATAAAAGCTACCAGTATTGAGAGAAAATAAAATACAAATGTACATATTCATTAAAGATAAGAATCTATTCAGAACCCACTGGGGCCCCCCTTCTGTTTCCCTCTTGGACAGAAGCTTTCTTTCCCAATAAATTTTCTATTCTAAACCTCAAAAAAAAAAGTCTATTCATCTAAATTTCAAGAGATCTCTGCTAATGGATAAACAACAAAATTTGACTAGTCAATTTATAATTATAAATTTCTAAAATTGTAATAGAGTTACTATAATTCTATTTGGCCAAAAATCTATTTGATTGCACTGATTTATAAAGATGTCTGTTTGTTCTGCGTGTTTGTTATCCATTTGTCTGACATTCCATGAAGTTACTCCTCTTTTTATTTCAGCTAAACAATTTTCCTTTTACCATTTCTTTATAATATAATTTGGGATATATACTTAAAAAAAAGCATGCTTTCACCTGAGTTACCAACTGGTTTAAGTGGTATCAAAATTGGTTTTCTCACATATCATAAAAAAAGACAATTAACAAAAATTCCTTAGGGTGGGAAAAGATTATTGGACAAGCCTCCAATTGCTGAACAGTGGGGTGGCCAAGCTTTGTTTGCTAATAAGGAGCCCTGATAATCTCCATAATCTCTTGGGAGACACCCCTAATAATTTGGTCATTGGTCAAAAAATAAAAGTTTCTCAAAAAAAAAATTACAATAAAGTTTTCTCATAAAAGATGCCCTTGATACAAAACTGAATTAAGAAATAAAGGTTTTCACACATATATGACAATTCATTATTGTTAATGTCATGGCATGTTAAATGTATTCATGATTCTGGATGTACAAGTCATCCAAAATGTAAAACAAGGGTTGCTTACTGTGACCAGACTTTTTTCAAATCCAGACCTCTGCCTTTAATGAAAAAAACTTGTGATGTATATTCCATTAAAGGACAACTAATTAGACAAGAGCTTTTTATGTATTGGACAGAAATAACTGATTAAAGGGTAAATGTCACATCAAAATAACAAATTAGGTATGCTACAAAGTGTCATCATGATTGTCACTCTGTAATGTTATGTATGGTTTGATTTCTGAATTTCTGTGTCAAAATATGTAACTGCTATCTGTTAATATTCTGTAAGGATTTTAATATTACGATATCAATGGCTGTTAAAATATAACAGGTCCATTTTATGTTCTAAGATGTTTGATGTTCACATAACATAATAATACTAAGATTACAGCCTCCATGACAATGTAATGTCATTAATCTTCTCTCCTAGATGTTTAACAGCTAAAGTTTGGAGACCAAAAGTTAGAGAGAGAGATTGGGTTAAGAATATAGACAATGTTTTGGCCCTAGTTCCAAGGTAAATCCTAAGGAGAATTAACCGACCTTGATAGTGAAAATTGATTAATATCTTACTTTAACTTGGTCTTAAACATTGTCTTAGTTACTCTTTACTTGTTGATGAGACAAACACCCGACACTCAAAATGAGGAAAGGAAAGGTTTATTTAGCTCACAGTTACTGGAGGTTTCAGTCCATATTCAGATGGCTCCAAAGCAGACTGGTAGGTACATGGCAGTGGGCAATTTTCTATGGTGGTGGGCAGAGAGCAAGAGCACTGGGACAGCTACCAGCTGCTCAAGCAGCTAACTTCTCTTCCTACCTTACATTGAAATGTAGATCACCTGCCCCAGGAGAGAGGCAGCATCCATTTCCACAATAATCAATTACAAATTCCAGAAGCACCCCATGACAGCATGAGGCTTTGGGGGCACACCTATACACAAACCATAACAAACATCCAGCACAAAAATGTAACTAGATGTATAAAAGGCAATGCCATAGTAATGTGATAGCTGTGAAAGTTTCAAATCACCAAGAATTTCTGACATTTGCCAACTAGACTGGTAAATAACCACTGTTAGGATACTTGGAATATATTCTCCAAGTATATCCTTTTCAGCTTCAACTAAACACTTGTCATTCACAAAACAGAAAAGAAAAGAAATGATGGGAGTGGCTGAAGCTGGATATTGTTTGTGTTATAGCCTAACCATTATAGCTCCATTCATTGACTACAGTGACTCCATCTTGACCTATTGTTAATGTCGCCCTTTGCCTGTCCTGTATGCGTCACCCCCCCCCACCTAACCCTACCATGTTCCTGTTCTGTATGCGCTGCAGATCCCAGCTGAGAGAACAGCATCTGTGTTCTAACCATAAAAGGTAATGTCCCCATAAGCTTAAACAGCCATTGTATTCTAACTATGCCAACTGCAGGATGTACTCTAGCCCTACAAATTTCTCCTAGAAGCCCCTCCAGTCCCTTAAGTTTCTACTTCCTCTCCCGACCCTTGGGTTTCCATTTCCTGATTACCTAATAAGGTAAAAGAGATGTGCCAACCAATGACCATGTGCCTCGTACCCCACAAGTAACCGTGATTGGTTTCTGTATCACCGCTTGCTTCTATATAACCCCAAGCCAAATTCCCCACGTGCCCATCTCTCTGCACTCTTGCTTAGACACCACCGTTGGGTACCAGCTAAAATAAAGCACTCTTTTTTTCTTTTTTTGGACGTCTGCCTCAGTTGTCTCATTTCCTAGAGTACAACAGTTTGTGTGTCTGAAGTCAAAAGGTCACAATGCCTAAAGCAGTCAAGCTACCTAAATCTTGAGAAAAGCATGCTGGCTGGACAATTTCACTCATTCGTTGCTAGATTCTAGTTCCTTGTGTCTCCTGATATTAACTTTGCATGAGTATGACTAAACGCCCCTACTGTTGTTGTTCAGTCCTCTTGCCCATTCCATAAGAAGCCTCCACCTGACCCAGCTCTTGTCTCTTGTCTATCATTTCCTCAGTCCTGCCACCCTCATTCCTCTCAGGGGTATATCTATAGCCCAGTGAGTTATGACACTAATTTCTATTATTTTAATGAAAGGAACAGTTAATGCTTTTTTAAAAAAATCAAATTTGCATGACTATGTCCAATAATCTGAACAACTACTTTGAAGATAACAATATGCTATGTAACAATCATTGTTAATTTTCTATCATCTTGTTTTGAAATTCCATAGTGTTTTAAATTTTTTTTAATTTTTATCTCTTTAAAATAACACAATAAATTAAAAGAAAGATAACAAGCTAAAAAAAAATTTATGTATGTGTATGCTGTTTAGCTGGACATGGTGGTTGGTGCATGCCTATAATTTCAGTGCTCAGGAAGCTAAGGCAGGAAGATTTTTGTGAGTTCAAGACCAGCCTGGGCTACAAAGTGAGCTCAAGGCCAGTCTGAACTGCATAACAAGATCCTTCCTCAAAAAGACAATAAATAAATAAATAAATAAATAAATAAATAAATAAATAAAATGATACTTGATAGGTTTTCCGCAGTGCTGCAACAGAGAAACAGGCAGAAGGAAAAAGGGAAAGGGGCTTTATTTTCTTGGAGGACACTGAGAGAATTCAGGGAAGATAAAGAATTCTCTGAATTGGAACAAAGGGAGACAGAGGCTTTTATGGCCTTTTACCAGGGGTGGGGCTTGAGGAGAACGTTTAGATTTACCTGAGGAGCTGATTGGGGCCTTGCCTGAGGTGGTGGGACAGGTGGAAGGAAATTACACTCTAGGCTGAGTTGGAGAAGGGGGAGGTGGTCTTTGGGAAGATAAGCTGTTGTTTTAAGGGCTTCTGCCATATCAGATGACCACCATAATGATTCAGCAATTCATACTAGGGCCAGAACCTATCAATACTGTTCTGATGAAGGTAAATAAAATTATGTATGTAAAGTAGAGGCATATTATCTGTGTATGCAAAGTGGTACAATACTTGCACAATAAATTATTAATTTATGGACTTTGGATGAAGTGAGATAGATTTCAAATTTTACTGCAAATGCTTTTTAACTATTTAAATTTTTTTTAGCATAATAATCACATTAAAAGCATATGGCAAGGCTGGGCATGATGATGCACACCTATAATGCCAGCACTCAAGAGATGGAAGCAGGAGGATTCTTGTGAGTTCAAGACCAGCCTGGGCTACAAAGTGAGTCAAGGTCAGCCTGAACTGCATATTAAGATCTTGTTTCAAAAAGGTTTAAAAAAAAGGCATAGGGCAAGTAAACTCAGGCATGATGGTACATTCCTATAATTTTATCACTTTTGAAGCTGAGGAAAGAAAAATGTTATGGTCTGTACCTAGATGTCCCCCTAAAGCCTCATGCACTTTATGATGGCCTTTTTCAGTGGTAGATGAATCTAGAGTTTGTGATTGATTCATTTGATGCTAGAATTAAGGGCGAGTAACTGCCAGATCAGCCCAGTGATTGGATTTGAACTGCTCTAATGACAGCTGTCTGAATAAGATAAAAGAGACTTCTCTCCTTTCTTGCTGCTTTAGCTATCTTCGGCCAACTTGAACAATTATCCCTCTGCCATGCCACCCTGCCTTGGAGCCTGGACTAAAATCTCTACAAATTGTGGGCCAAATAAATCTTTCATATTTAACTTGATATTGGGTACTTTGTCTCAGCAAAGAGAAAAGCAACTAAAACCAGGATCAAGAGCTGGAGGCCAGCATAGACTACACAGCAAGTTCAGAGTTGGCTTGGAGTACATAGTGAGAACCAGTCTCGAAAAATAAAATAGGTGTGACAGACTGTTTTCACTATGTGTTATGATTACATAAGATGCTACTGAGGGAAACTAGATGAATTCTAGGTACTATCTTAGCAATTTCCTGAGTCTAAAGTTATTTTAAAGAAAAAAAAATTTAAAATATGAGACTATATAGAATTGGTGTTATTTTTTAAAAAAATGTTTGATAAAACTTGCCAGCAATACCATATGGGCTTGCAAATTTATCTTCCAGAAGATCTTAAATTACAGATTTGATTTCCTTAAAAAATTAGGTAGGACAAGTTAGGTATTCTATTACTCTGGAAGGCTAAGGTTGAAGGAACATGTTAGAACCCAGCCTGGGTATGACTGTTGTAGTTAGGGGTTGCAAGGGAAATAATACAGGGCACATAATTTATAAGATTTTTTTTAATTTTTATTTATTTATATTTTTGCGACAAGTCTCCCAATGCAGTTTATTTATTTATTTTTTCTTGTTTCAGAACTTTTGTTTGTTTATTTATTTTTATGGCTGGCTCAGCCTACCTTGAGGGCAGGGCTGGCGCAGCATGTGGTGCCAGGATCGAACCGCAGTCCGTGCAGCCACCTACAGGCGCTTTAGACCACTGAGCCATCCTGCTGGGCCCTATAAGATTATTTTATAATGCTCACCCAAAGAGTTAAATGCAAAAGAGTGCAGGAAGGCCAGCAAGATGGCTCCGTACTCTAAAGTACCATCTTAGGCAAGATTAGGCACACTCAAGGACCACAGTTTGATCTCTGGCACCACATGCTGTGCCAACCCCACCCCTAGAGCAGGCTGAGCCAGCCATAATATATTTAAAAAAAAAAAAAAGAGGGCCCGGCGGGATGGCTCAGTGGTCTAAAGCGCCTGCTTGGGAAAGCTTGGGTGGCTTCAGGGACCTCGGTTCAATCCCCAGCACCACATGCTGCGCCAGCCCAACTCTTGGGGTGGGCTGATCCGGCCATAAAAAAAATGAGTGAATAAACAAAGGTTCTGAAACAAGAAAAAAAAATAATAAAATAAATAAATAAATAAAATAAAAAAGAAAAGAAAGAAAAAAAAAATTATCCTACACATACAATATATATTCAGGGCCGGCAAGATAGTTCAGCAGTCTAAAGTGCCTGCTTAAGCAACTGCAGGGACCATGGTTTGATCCCCGGCACCAATGTTTCACCAGCCCAACTCCCAGGGCAGGCTGAGCCGATCATAACATACAAACATACATACATACATACATACATACATGCATACAGTTTAAAAAAAAGAATGCAGGAGATATTTCCACACACTACGGACCAAAGAAACCAGCTAAGGGGTCTGGATCCCACGGCAATGTCCCACACAAATACAGCTAAAAACGTAGAGCCCACAGCAATGTTATCCAGGAGTTCAGCTAGAGCCCTAGAGGCAGGAAGCCTCACAGGCTGAGGAAATAGTACTACACATTGGAGTTCATGTGGGCAATTTAAAGGAAACTTATCTTAAGATTTGATGGTAAGACACTGGAATATAGCAATGTGAGGAAGAAAAGAAAGAAGAAAGTGAGTTCCTTGGAATCAGGAAGGATCTGAAGTAAGAAATGAAGCCCATGGGAAGAGCAAACAGAGAAATTTCAATGAGAGAAAAGGTGGCAAGCAGTGTCTTCTCCAAGTTGGGGCTCACTATATGAAAGAAGCAGTTCAAATCTATGGACACACAGTGACCAATGTGACTTCAGAGGCCTCCACAGATAAATAAACCAGTACAATGGATGCCACGGAATGCGCTGGCTGGTGAGTCACACTGATTGAGCCATCCCATGGAAGAGGGTGACTGGCTGAGAGCCATTTTGGAGAGGGGCCAGCTGAGCTGGGAATTCAGAGCAAATGCTGGTCCCATCTAGTGGCTCCCAGCTGAGTTCATGTCAACAGAAGGTGCACAGACTGATGTAAGCTGAATGAGTCTCATTCTAGCCTCATAGTCAGAAACCAGTCTGAACTTTAGAGGAAACAAAGATGTACGCTTCCTGAAATTACCCACTACCCTGCTGTAAGTCTACTGCTGGCTTGCTGGGATAAAGCAACATGGATCCAGACTTTGCCTCAACACATTGTGTACCAGTGACAGCACAGACAAACCTTGAAGTGGACGTTTTTTCTCTCTTTTACTTCATTTTCTCCTTGGTTTTTTTTTTTTTTTTGTCTTCTTCAAAATAGTTTCTAGCTGGGCGTGGTGGTGCACGCCTTTAATCCCAGCACTTGGGAGGCTGAGGCAGAAGGATCGGTGCAAGTTTGAGACCAGCCTGGGCTACAAAAGTGAGCTCAAGGCCAGCCTCAACTGCATAGCGAGACCCTGTCTCAAAAGGACAAAAAAAAAAAAAAAAAAAAAAAAAAATATATATATATATATATATATATATATATATATATATATATACATATATATATATATATATAGTTTCTAATTTTGCTGTGGTTGTTGTTTTGTTCTTTTATTTCTTCCTGCTTTCTTTCCTTCTCATCTTCTTCATGAGTTTCCCAAAGTTTGTGTGATCCCCCTTTGTCCTCCATCCTTGCTTCTAACCTCTTTCTCTTCTATTTCTCTATTTTCCCCCTCATTCCTTTTAAATTTTCTCCCCAGTGGGTAAAATTGCCGTATTGGGGGATTATGCACTACATATAATTTTCTGGTTTTAGTTATTTGGTTATATAACCACAAATCTAGTTCATACAGTTAAAGGTTACAAATTACTGGTTATCTCAGTTTGTCATTTTCTGGGCTTGTGTTTGATACTATTGTTATTGCTGATTGAACCACTTTAGCCAAACTGATGTAATTGTTCTAACCAGCTGTCCTTACTGGTGTACCAAGACTGAGATGCCCTAAGGGTTATAGAAAATACTATAGACCAGTACCCAAGAACCAGGGACTGAGCCAAGTAGAAAACAACTTCTAATTCCCAATAAATTGAACAGGTAAGACCTTGTAACACACTCAAAACCCAAAAGATAGCTATACTTGGATAATAGCTCTGAGGAATCATTTCATAAGGGCTCTAAATACTAGTAATAAAACTACTGGACATGGGCAACTTAGAAGCATCAATTCAGGAATTAAACTTTAAAAAAACAGAAAATAAGAAGACACTGAGCAAGATACAACACTAGCCAAGCATGGGCTAAATCTCCACAAGCTGTGAGCTAAATAAACCTTTCCACCTTAATTTTGAGTCTCAAGTATTTTGTCCCAGCTATGAGAGAAAAGTAACCAAGACAATGTCCAACCCAGACCAATATATCCGTAAAATGATATTTCAAAACTGATGGAGAAATAAGATACTTCCATGACAAGAACACTTCAGGAAACTCATGAATATCAAAACAGTACCCCAAATGCTCAGAAGGATATTCTACAAAGACATAACAAGGACTACAATTCCATGAACCTCAAGAGAATGAATCCACCATGCAAGGCAAGCAATTAAAAAGAGAGGACAAGTTGGCTGGCAATAATGTGATGCTCCCAGTCGGTGAGCAGCACAAGAACATGTACGTGTAGCTCTACCTGCAGCACCTCACAGCTGGGACCAACAGCAAGGGCCTGCCGGACTTCTCCAGTGACAAGGAGCACAAGTCCACATTGGTGCTGGGCTCTGGGGCCCACAGCCATGCTGCCATTGGCAGGAAAGCCACAAAGAAAACTGAAAAACTAAGAAGACAAAGATGACCTAGATGTAACAGAGCTCTCTAACAAAGACCTTCTGGATCAGCTTGTGTGACATGGAGTGAATCCTGGTCCTGTTGTGGGAACAACCAGGAAACTTTATGAGAAAAAGCTGTTGAAACTGCAGGAACAAGGAACAGAATCAAGATCTTCTACTCCTTTACCAACCATTTCTTCTTCAGAAAATACAAGGCAGAATGGAAGTAATGACTCTGACAGATACAGTGACAATGAAGAAAACTCTAAAAATACAGGTCAAGCTTGAGGAGAGAGAACCACTAAAGGGCAGAGTAAAGACTCCAGTAACACTCAAGCAAAGAATAATTGAGCACAACCAGAGCTATTCCCACAATGGAGTAACTGAAACTGGATGGACAAAGCGGATCTTCCAAAGGTGGGCCTCTGCAAGCATTAACTAGGAAGGTCACGCAAAGCTCCAGAAGAACTCCAAGAAAAAGGGTGGATACTTTACAACATTTTCATATAGATGGTGCAGTAATTTCAAAGAATACTCCCATAGCTGAAATTATAATGGCTTCAAGCAACAAATCCTTAGTTGTCAGTAGGGTGACTGGAAATTTCAAGCCTGCAGCTCCTATTCTGCCAATCACTAAATTCTCAAACATACCCAGAACACCAAAGAAACCATTGGCATGAGCTGAAGTGGGAAAAAAACAGAGGAAAGAAGAGTAGAAAGGGATATTCTTAAGGAAATGTTCCCCTTTGAAGCAGCTACACCAACAGAAATTAGTGCTAGTTGTTGCACACCAATCAAAGGGGCTTGCAGGTCAGCCATTAGAACTCAGTGATTTCAAGATGGAGGAACCTTTCTCATTGAAATAAATTCCTAAGTATGTTCCCTTGTCAGGTGGCAAGACAGAAAAAACAAAAAAGGGATGCTCCAGTCCCATGTGGATAAAAATTTTGCTGTTTGTTGTTGTGACTGGTTTTTTTGTTTTTGGTTTATCAAGCTATGGAAACCAACCAAGTCAATCCCTTCTCTAAATTTTATAATCCTCAAAAATCCGTCTGAAACCGGGCGTGGTGGCTCACAACTGTAATCCCAGCACTCGGGAGGCTGAGGCAGGAGGATTGGTGCGAGTTCGAGACCCGCCTGGGATACAAAAGTGAGCTCTAGGCCAACCTCAACTGCATAGTGAGACCCTGTCTCAAAAAGACAAAAAAAAAAAAAAAAAAAAAAAAAAAAAAAAAAAAAAATCCGTCTGAATGACTTCTCTTTGGCATATTCAATTTGGTCTCCTATTTTTAAATAACTGTGTTGAAAAACATTTGGTGTATGCTCATTGACAGCAACTAAAAAAATGTGATTTCACCTCAGTAAATTTAGTATTCCACTGAAAAGCAAACAAGATGTATAGAAGGACTTCATTTAAACGTTTTGGACTGTGGACTAGTAGGAGGTCACCTTGTGCCATTTAAGTAATCTTCTTTTTCTTTTTTTTTTTTTTTTAGCTCCGGAACCTTTCCATAAGCTTTATTTTTTTAATGTGGTCATCTTCGTTTTGGGGAGAAATGTATATTGTTTTTGTGTATTTGGGAAATAAGGTAAAACATGTATAATGTGAAGCTACACTTACTTTGAATTCTTACAGAAAGGATTCTAAGAACTCTCTGCTGAATAAAAATTTTACAAACATGTGAAACAGTGATATTTGGTAAGGAAAAAGTACCTCTGTTGTACTTTCTTAACTGCAAAAATGTTTTATGGTGTTGATGAAAGTACAGCAATAATCTCTTCAGTAACTTTGTTAAAAGTAATGTTATTGTAGCCCTGTCACTGTTGATTTTTAGAAGATTTCTGGTATCATGAAAATCCCATTTCAGTAAGACCCATTGAAATAAAGTTGATTTTTAGCAGAAAAAAAAATAAAAAATAAAAAGAGGGGGCAAAAAAAAGGAACCAATCACAAGAAAATAACATGACAAGGATAAATATATATAAACCATCAATGTGAAAGGTCTCAATACCCCAGTCAAAAGACTGGCAGAATGGATCACAAAGCAAGATCCAACAACGTGCTGCATTTAAGAAACACATTTAATTAAAAAAGAAATTCACAGAACAAAAGTCAAAAGGTGGAAAAATACTGCACGTGACAGGAATCCAGGAAAAAACAAGGTTAGCTATTCTATTTGCAGACAAAGTGGATTTCAAGCCAAGACTAATTAAAAGAGACAAAGAAAGTCATTACCTCCTGGCAAGGGAACAATACAAAAGGAAAAGCTAACAATTATAAATATATATACAACAAATATTAACATATCCAACCATATAAAATAAATGTTATGAACCAGGAAGATAGCTCAGTGGAACAAGTAATCTGTTTTAGAGAGTGTCCTATGTATGGCTGAGAAATATGTATTCTGATGTTGTGAGGTAGAAAACTCTGTAGTTGATCTACTGAGTCCATTTGTTTAAAAGTTTGGTTCAGTTCTAATATTTCATTGTTGATTTTTTTGCCTAGTGGATCTATCTTTAATAGTGGAATATTGAGATCCCACAAAGCAACTGTATTAAGTGCTCCCCTTGCAAGCACAGGGTTCTAAGTTTGATCCTTGGTACTATTAAAAAAAAAAAAAAGATTGTGTGTGTGTGTGTGCCTGTGTGTGTGTATGTGTATGTGTGTGTGTGTGTGTGGTACCAGAGATTGAACTCAGGACCTATGCTTGCCAGGGAAGCACTTATTCCACTGAGCTATCTCCCTGATCCCCAAAACAAAGATTAACAGACATGCAAATTCAAATAAACACTAATACAACTGTACTGAGGGACCTCAATACTCCACTATCAAAAATAGATTCACTAAAGAACAACAAAAAATCAACAATGAAATATTAGAACTGAACCAAACTTTTAAACAAATGGACTCAGTAGATAAACTACAGAATTTTTTTTTTTTTTTTTTTTGGCCACTTTTGTGTGGACTATCATTTTTATTTATTTGTTTTTAATTTAATATTTTTATTGTTTAAATTTAACAATGGTTAAATTATATATTTTCATCATCAGATCAGTTTAGATTAATACATATAGGCATATAAGATTGATCAAACAATTAAACATTAACCCTTTTAAATCAACATTACTTTTCTTTTTCTTTTCCCCTTTCTTTTTTTTTTGAAAGTTGACATATTGCATATTGTCCTCACAATCGTTCTACAGAGTACAGTGTGTGGGCATGACCCACCTCCTTATTGATGTTGCTTAGGAAAAAAAAAAAAAGAAAGAAAAGGAAAAGAATATACTTCTCTTTGGACTAAGAGGAAGCAGATACATACACAGTCAAATGTTCTGCAATTGCAGTGGGCCACCAGTGAAGCTTGTAATGTTGAAGGCTATTGAATCTAAGCCTCCTAAAGCTCATCTCACCAATCTAGCTCTGCGTTTCATGCATTGTAATTAAGCATTTTTTTTTTCTTGCTGGGTGGTCAAGGTCGAAGCAAGACCAACTACACAATTTTCTACCTCACAACATGAGAATACACATTTTCTTAACTGTATATAGAACATTCTCTAAAATAGATTGCACATTAGTTCATAAAATAAAGAAATGCAATGAAGTTGGAACTATCCCACACAGTTGAGTATGGTGGTGCATGGCTGTAATCCCAGCACTCAAAGAGTCAGAAAGATCAGTGCAAGTTCAGGTCATCCTGGACTATAAGGTGACTTCAATGTCAGCCTGAACTACAGAGCAAGAACCTGTCTCAAAATGTTAAGGGGCTGGGGAGATAGCTCAGGGGCCTAAACTCCTGCTTGTGTAAGAATTCGGGCTCAATCCCCAGTGCTGCATACTGTGCCAGCCCAGCACTGGGCAAGACACCAAAAAAGGGCATGATGGTGCATGCCTATAATCTCAGCACAGGGGAGGGTGACACAGGAGGATCACTGTGAGTCTGAGCTGTGTAGTGAGACCCTGTACTAAATAAATAAGTAAAAAAGCTTTTCAAAATTTTAAAAACCTTATCTTTGACAAAAATGCAAACAAACTTATTAGAAGAAATATAACCTCTTTAAAAAATGGTGCTGGAAAAACTGGCTTTCAACATACTGAAGATTAAAACTAGACCCATACTTTTCATCACACACCAAAGTAAAAATGGATGAAAGATCTAAATATTAAAACAGAAACATTAAATTTGCTGGAAGACAGAATACGCAGAATCCTTGAAGGCACTGATGTAGGCAAAGACTTTATGAACAAAATACCAACCATGCAGAAACTATTACAAAGAAACTCAACAACTAGGATCTCATCATATCAAAAAGCTTTTACATAGCAAGAGAAACTACCAAAAGAGTAAAGAGACAACCCACAGTGTAGGAAAAAATGTTTGCCAGCTGTTCCTCAGATAACAGATTACTATTGAGAACATATAAAAAACTAAAAAAAAAAAAAAAAAAAAAAAATCAAATGCCCCAAATTTAAAGACCCAATTCAAAAATGGGCATATGAGATGAATACCTCTCAGCTGAAGAAATGCAAAGCACAAATAAATATATCAAAAATGTTCAATTTCACTGCTCATTTGAGAAATGCAAATTGAAAAAACCCTGAGATTCATCTCACCCCCAAAAGAATGGCTATTATTGAAAAATCAACCAAATGCTGGCAGGGCTAAAAAGAAAAAGGTACCCTTCTCTACTGTTGGGAGTGTTAACTGGTGAAGTCACTGTGGAAATCAGTGGAGATTCCTCAAAAAACTAGGAGTAGAGTCCCCATTCAACCCAGCTGTTCCCTTTCTTGGTATTTTCTTGAAGAATAAAAGCAGTATATCACAGGATTTATGTGCATCCATTTTTATAGTGGTACAGTTTGTAATAGCTAAATCTTGGAAATAGCCAAAATTCCCATCAGCTAGTAGATGGATAAAAAAAGATGTAGTACAATGGAGTACTACCCTGCCATAAAGAAGGATAAACCTGAGATATTTCTAGACAAGTGGATGGACTGTAAGACCATACTGTTAAGTGAAATAAATTAGACATACAGGTAAATACCACATTGTTTCTCTGATGTGAGAAACTGAAAGTGTAAATGAGGACCAAAATGTATAATATAGCTATTGTGAAATAAAATGTTCAAATGGGGAGGGAAGTAAGGGATGGGTAAAGGGGAAATGAAGGAAAGGAAAAGTAAAAAGAGAAAAGGAAAAAATGGAAACAAAAGTTTTGTAAATGGAGAGGGGATGAGAGGTTGAAGAGGGTAGGGGCATGGAAAAAAAAGAAGCAAGTTATATCATTTAAAGGCACAAGTTCTCCATGATGAATGTGATCATTACATGTAAATGTGTGCTGTGTTAAAAAAGAGAAAGAAAGGATAATATAGGTAAGTGGACAGATAGGTGGATGTGCTAGAGGTGCATGTAGTTCATTGCAAAGCCCTGGGTTTAATTACCTATATAGTGGTTCCTTACTTATCTCAGAGGTTACACTCCAGGCACCCTCACAATAAGTGAAAATCAGTAAAGTAGCAAGATTGTATTTATTTTAGTACATATATATGCTTTATAAATCCTTCCCACATTCTTATAAACCTTTCCCACACTCTTAAAAACACTGCTAATGTTCTTAACCATTTTCTAAACTTGTAAACCCTTATAATTTTAATAACATGAATACTGAACAGTACTGCAAAATTCTACAATATAGTGAAAAACCTGCAATAATTAATTTAGATTAGTATCTTTTGAAAACCTTCAAAATAGTGAATCCACAAAAGTGAACCAGGAAACAATGAAGGACTACTGTACTCAAGAAGAAAAAAAAGGAAAAAAGAAAAAAAAATAGTCCTATTCAGGCCATTTGCTTCATTATGGGTAAGTTTTAGAAGTTTGAGATTGTAAAGGAATTGGTCCATTTTACCTAGGATATTGACAATATATCAACAGAGATATTTAGATGATGCAGTGCCTGGTCACCAACTCAAGTTCTATAGGGTCAACAGCGACTTGCGTTTTTGATACTGGTAACGTATATCTTCTATATTTTTGTTACTCCACTTTTTGTCAGTCTTATTTTTTTGTCAGTCTTATATAATAGAAATTTATCAGTTTTATTACCTTTCCAAAGGATCAGATTTTCATTGTATTGATTTTTTTATTTTGTTTTTCTGTTCTTAATTTCATTGATTTCTGCTCTTATACCTTTCCTACTAGGTCAGACCACAACACTGGAATTCAGTTACGAGCCTGTAATGGAAAGCAGCAGGAAAAATCTGTATAGCTGGGTATTTCATTTGGGCTCCATGCAAGTACCTATAGATCCTATATTCAAGTAGATACCAAGGTAGTTTCCATATACAAGGGTTTTAAACAAGCCAGGAATGGTGCCATACAGTTATATTCTCAGCACTCTGGGAGGCTGGGGAAAGAAGATCAAAAGGTCAAGTAGAAACTTAGTGAAAGCCAATCTTGAAAAATTAAAAAAAGGGCTCAGGATATAGCTCAATGTGAAGTCCCTGCTTTGAATCCCCAACTGCCACAAAGAAAAAATAGGTCTTAAATACATAGACTTATGGGGACTGGGGAGATAGCTCTGTGGCACAAGTGCCTGCCTGGCAAGTGCAAGGTCGTGAGTTTGAATCCTGGTCCTGCAATAAATAAATAAATTAATAAACAAACAAACAAACCTAGTGGGCCAGGGAGATAGCTCAGAGGTTTAACTGCATGCCTGGCAAGCATAAGGTCCTGAGTTTGATCCCCAATATCAAATAAGTACATAAATAAACAGACCTAATGCACAAAACCAGACTTGACCTGACTGCAGAGTTTAAATTAGTCATGCTCAACACCAAGGAATACACAGTAAGTAGACTTTAATAGTAGAGTTTAAAAGTATATTGTCTCACACACATGTAATGAAAGCGGACTTTCTGAACATCAACTTTAAAAAGTGTCTTTTATCTCCAAGTTTTTAATAACAGAAAAATACAAGCGTTATGCTGAAACACACAGAGGAATTCCTTCTATGCCTGGTAGAATTAGTGGGCCAAGACCAAGGTTGCATTTCAGAAAGATTTTTTTTTCTTTTTTAATCACAAGATGACAAAACATGAGTTGGGGTAAATTTTGCTGTGAACCAGTCTGCAAAGCAAAGCCAACTCCAGACAGTGAACTAATAAGCGGAGCTTTACAGATTCACAGAGCTGTGAGTCATCACCTAAGACATACTCTGGGACATGGAAGGATCACACACAGCCATGAATGAAGCACAGGCCCAGAACCATCTTTTCTTTTCTTTTAATTATTTTATTTTATTTTATATTTTATGTTATGTTATGTTATGTTATGTTATGTTGTGTTGTGTTGTGTTATGTTATGTTATTTTATTTTATTCTTATTTCAGAACTTTATTTATTTTTATGGCCGGCTCAGCCTGCCCGCCCAAGCTTTCCTAAGCCAGCGCTTTAGACAACTGAGCCATCCTGCCAGGCCCCCAAGCCATCTTTTCTACAGGGACAGGGTGATCAGAACTGCACTCAGCAAGCCCTCTGCTGCAAAGAAAAGCAGCCTTCATAGCAGAGTGCAATGACTTCTGAGACACCTCCCCACATACAGTGCCTGGCACCTGGTAGCTCCGTAGAATAATTACTTGCCTGGCAAGCACAGGGTCCTGAGTTCAATCTCTGGTACCACTAAAAAAAAAAAGGAAAAAAGAAAGAAAAAGAAAAAAATAACCAGGCACACAGTAAGCAAGAAGTTAAGCTAAAAACCTGAGAAACAATCATGAAAAAATACATAAGCCAGAACTTTAGAATACTCATCATCAATATGTTCAAAGCATTAAAAAGCAGAATCGCAAAATTTTTAAAATGCATAAATTCTACAACTGAAAGTTACTGCTTCTCAAATCCAGGAGTTAATGATCTATGAGTAGGACCACTACATGGAAACTAAAAACATGACAGATGCATCAAAAAAGAGTGTAGGACTCCAGCGGGTCTCATGGAGGATGTTGCCATGAGCTCTAGGTCTTCAGCTGGACTCATGTAGGACATTGCCATGGGACCCAGGCCTTCCACTGAACTCTTTGGATCCGTAAGTGCATGGACGGACCTTGAAAGGAACCACTCAAACTGTTTCAAAGCTCAGGGGTATGTAAGAACACCTGGGAACATCACCCCACTTGTCTGGCTGAGGTACACAATGGGATACAGTATGACTTACACAAGCAAACACACATGCGCTGGTTATGACACTATGTAAATATGAGATAACAAGCTGGATAAGAATTATACAATAAAAATACAGGTGGCTCTTGAGCTCGTTTGCTCTGCTCTGCTCCATGCTGCCTGCTATTGTTGCTGATTTTTTCCACATGTACATTCTTTAACCTTAGGACCTCACCCTCAATAATCTACCTTGGGCCCCCTGAGCAAGCCAACAAACCTTCAGCCCTCTTCTGCATTAGGCTTTTTTGGTGAATATTATAAAATAATTCTATAAATTATGTATCTTATAGTAAATCTAATCCCTTGCAAACCCTAATTACAAAAAGCACTGCAGAAATAGTAGTCCCTGAGATGAGGCCCTAAATCCCCTTCCTATACAACACACAGTGTTTCCTAAAGGGAGGCCTGAAATACTCCAGAAAACTGGGGAATCGACCCCCAGGACTCTAACACTGAGGCCCCCTAGCTCAGCAAAGTGTCTTTTGCTCCTGTTACTGATCTGCTCATCAGACAACTCTCAAGGCTCTGATCTACCATGTTTACTTCCAGAATGAAGAATGCTACCAGTTTCTTTTCAATTCTTACTCCTTCAACTATTTCAGTAAGAGCTGGAGGACTGTCTCCTTTGCCTAATGGCTAGTCATGAGTAATGACCTCCATCATTTCACTCATGCTTTTTTCTTAAACCATTTCCCATCTCAGGGCACAGATGCCTACACTCCTGTTTAGTGCCTCTCTAGGCTTCCTTGTTTTCCCATATGGATTCTGCTTCCTGGGAGTTCTGTGATAGACCCTCTGCCTGTTCAGCTCTAATTCAGCTCTCCTTTCTGGGCAATCACATCCATCTGCCTCAACTACTATTCATGTGCCAATGACCCAAACTGCTATCTCTAATCCAGCTATTTCTAAAAAGTACCAGACCCATGTATCCAATGCTTCCTAGATGCATCGCACTCCCAGTATTCCATATATTGTGGGCAGCACCACCTTTGCCTAGCCACTCACATCGAAACACTGGTCACCTAGGCCCTTCATCACCCTCTTCACACAGTGGCTTGCTGGCTCTATCACCCTCTCTATGGCTTCTCTGTGGCTTCTCTGGGTTACAACAGGTTTATTTATTTATTATTATTATTATTATTATTATTTTGTATTTTTAGTACAGGGTCTACAGGGTCTCACTATGTAGATCAGACTCATAGTGATCTGCCTGTATTCAGCCTCCCACAAGCTAGGTTTATAAGCATGTGCCACCATCCCCATCTTTGGTGCGCCCCAGAGGTTGGTGATCAAACCTGGCCCTTGTGTCTGCTTAAGTAGGCACTTTCATCCACTGAGATATTTGGCCGGTCCTGCAACAGGTTTTTTTAAACCAACTTTTCTGCCCCCAATTTCACATCCCAATCTACCTTCCACATGCTGCCAAGATAAATTTTTTAAGATTGTACAAATTAGAATTAAAACAAAAAGCCGGGCGTGGTGGCTCACGCCTATAATCCCAGCACTTGGGAGGCTGAGGCAGGAGGATTGGTGCGAGTTCGAGACCAGCCTGGGCTACAAAAGTGAGTGCAGGACCAGCCTCAACTGCTTAGCGAGACCCTGTCTCAAAAAGACAAAAAAAAAGAATTTACACGTGACACGGAATTTCACTTAAGATAATATGAATTTCATAGTACTTGTTGTAACACATAGTGTTGTCTTCCAACCAGTTATTCATATTACTGGAGATATGCATGTAAGATTGGAAGAAAGAAATGTACAAGCAATTAAAAAGAGAAAAAGTACAAACATTTGAAAAAAAAGAGATAAAACTAAGTATTATCTGTTATTTTCCACAGTCCAGCAGAAATGCACAGTACAGTTGTCCAATAAGTCCTTGCATGTCAAAGAAACTGAAAATCAGTAAATATATGGGCCGGGCGCAATGCCTCAGTGGTCTAAAACGCCTGCTTGGGAAAGCTTGGGTGGCTTCAGGGACCACAGTTCGATCCCCAGCACCACATGCTGCGCCAGTCCTGCCCTCGGAGTAGGCTGAGCCAGCCATAAAAGATGAGTGAAAAACCAAACAGAGGTTCTGAAACAAGAATAAATAAATAAATAAATAAATAAATAAATAAATAAATAAATAAATAAATAAATAAAATTCTTTTAAAAAATTATATATATATATATATATATATATATATATATATATATATATATATTGCAGTACCTGGGATTGAACTCAGGACTCAGCATTCTACTGAACTATCTCCCCATCCCCAAAAAAATTATTTTTAAAAAGAAATACAGCCAAAAAGAATACACAGGAGTAGTTTAATTACTGTTTAATATCTCTTTTTTGTTTGTTTTTTTAAGAACTACTGGTTCTATCATGTATTAAGGAAGAACTTTAAAAACAATGTTCCCAAGACAGCTAGGTGGACAGTGCACACCTATAATCCCAGAACTTAGGAGGATGAGGCAGGCAGATGGTGAGTTTGAGGCCTGCCCTACCTGAAACTAATAAGCACTCAAGAATAACCATTCTGGCAGTCCCTTTCAAAAACAGAAAACTGGAGATTCAGCTTAGTGGCATAAACATATGCCTGGCAAGCTCAAAGTCTCAAGTTCAACTCCCAGTCACACACACACACACACACACACACACACACAACCCAGAAAATTGGCCACCGCTATTTACAAGATTTCATGAGATCTTCAATGCACACATTTATCACACTCTCACTATTTTTACTTCATCCCCACTGGCAAGAGCATGGGTAAAACCCCACATATAATGGGATTTGATGGTAGTTCACCAGTTAACAGAATGCCATTGAGTGGACCATACACTTCACTACACTGTCCAATATGACAGCCACCAACTCTTCAAATGTTAATAAATGTAAATTGAACATCCAATTCCCTAATAGCATTGGTCACATTCCAAGTGTTTCAGACCTATACATGGCCACTCCTGGACAGCAAAGAATATTTCATCACCTCAGAAAGCACCTCTCTAGTCTACAGGTGCCAGCCTTTCTTTACCCCCCATATCCACAACTTGTAGCAGCCCAGAGGCTTTAGAGCTTGTTCCATCACAGGTCTAGACCACAGGGAATCCTGTCCAAACTCCTTACCAGGAAGTGTAAGCCCCATCACCAGGTACCTGCTCATCTGTGCAGCCCCGGTCACTCTGCTCTGGAGCACCTTCCTGTGTCTAGCAGCTGCTACCCTGGGCTCCTGTTTTACCTTCCTCATACCTTTACCCACAACGAATTATATCTATGATAGGATCCAAAGTCATAGAGTGGGACCCTCATGCAGTAGGACTGGTGTCCCAGGAAGAACAAAAGACACTAGGGACAGGTATACAAGGAGGAAAGGCTGTAAGGTGTCAGTCCTTCCTCATCACCATAAATAATAACCTTTAAAAAAATTTTAAATGTATAGGCCAAACAAAGTAAGCTATCCCTTTAATTTAACCCTACATTATTTCTATGATTTTTTTTAAAGTGAAGTAATAAAATACTTCCCATGAGGGGCAGGCGAGATAGCTCAGTGGACTAAACACCTGCTTAGGCAAGTACAGGGATCCAGGTTTGATATCTGGCACCACATATTGTGCTGGCCCCACCCCCGGGCAAGCTGAGCTGGCCACCCAAACCAGGTATTGTGGTGCATAGCTATAATTCCAGCACTGGTGAGGCTGAAAACAGGAGTCTCACTATAAGTCCAAGCTACATAGTGAGAGCCTATACCAAATACATTTAAAAAAAAAAAAAAAGTGAATTCTGTACAAATAGCTCACAAAAGCAACTAGTCAGAAGTTATAACTTTTAAAGATTTTCAAAGTACATTCATAAATTCAAACACCTGAAACAATGATTGTTATTATGTATATACACCAAAATCTTGCCAGATGTATTGGTACATAGCTACCTATAATCCCAGCGCTTGGAAAGCTGACATAGGAGGATCGCTGAGAGTTCAAGACCAGCCTGGGCTGCATAGTGAGTTCAGAGTCAGCCTACGCTACATAGCAAGACCCTGTCTCAAAAAACAAATAAATGGAAATCTTAACTGTATCAGGCAATAGCTTTAAAATGTTATAAAATATAAATAAATGCATGACACCCACATAGTTCATTAAAAGTTCTACTAAAGTTCACATTCTCCAAATTTTTTTGCATTCTTAAAACTTACTGAAGATACTAAGAGCTTCTATTTCAATGGGTTCCATCTATCAACCATATTAAACCAAAACTGAATTTAGAAAACATGCAATTTGCTTGCAATAAGCCTACTAAATGTTAACATAAATATTTTTATAAAAATATAGAGTATTAAAACTTTTAGTGAGGATGTGCTGGCCCTGCCCCCAGGGCACGCTGAGACAGGAATTGAGACTGGGAATGGAGGCAAGCACCTGTAATCCCAGCTCTTAAGAGACTGTAAACAAGTGGATCACTACAAGTCTGATCTAGTAGTGAGATCCTGAACACCCTGTAGACCCTTCCCTAAAGTACAAAAAGAAAACAAGAAAAAAACTAAATAGAAACTTTTAGTGAGTATTTTACAACTTTAATGTCTAGCTTTACAGAAGATGACCAGAATTAGTATTCAATCTGCTTCAATATGTGATTTTGGTTGAAGTTTACTAAGTAACTACTACAGTCTCAAACAGACATGGCCAGAAAAGGAGGGAGCATTTCAGCAGCCTTTCAGATTGCTGTAGATGCTTTTTTATATTCTACACAACAACCAGTCAAATGGTAGATTCTTAAAAGTTGCAACATAGAATCTAAAACCCTATCAATAATTTTTTATAGTGTAACATTAACATCTACTGACCTATTTTTTTTCTTGTTTCAGAACTTTTTGTTTGTTTGTTTGTTTGTTTGTTTGTTTATTTTTATGGCCAGCTCAGCCTGCCCTGAGGGCAGGGCTGGCACAGCATGTGGTGCTGGGGATTGAACTGCGGTCCCTGCAGCCGCCTAAGGTTTCCTAAGCAGGCGCTTTAGACCACTGAGCCTACTGACCTATTTTATGAGTGATCTTTTATGAGTGATAATTTTGTAACATGGTGCAAGGGTCATTTGGAAAATCTGGCTCACATAATTATGTAGATCTACACAAGCACATGTGTAGTGGTTGATACAATGTGTTAACTTGACTGAATGACTCAGTGGCCTGTTGGTGGGAGCCCCACTCTGGGGTACAATTGGTTCCTCCCTGGAGCATGACCATAGCCTGCCTAGGATATGATTGGCTTTCTTCCTAGCGGGATCAAGGGCCCATCCTGGGGTATGATTGGTTCCACCCTAGTGCGCAATGGGCCCAAGTCAGAATGAGCTCAAAGAGACTTTTTAAAGGGCTGAAGGAGTCAACGCTTCACTTCATCAGAGAAGCTTCAGACTTCACATTCAGCCTGGACTTCATCGTCTGGCTTGCAGCGCAGACTCTTCAGCCTCCAGCTTGGATCTTTCGCCATCTGTCACAGACTCTTCAGCGTCCGTTACAGACGCTTCAGTCCTCCATCGCACATCCATCAGCCGACAGATAGAGACTTACACGGAGTGCTTTAGTGAAGTCCAGACCTCGGGACTGAATTCTGCAGTCCGGAGTGTGCAGACGCCCTGTGCACACTTCCTCATCTGACTCTGTGGCTGACTACTGTAAGCCAATCTTATAATTCCTTATAGATTGTATATTTTGTGTTAATATCCATTCCTTATATTATATCTATTCTGTTCCTCTAAGTAAAACCCTGACCAATACAACATGGTATACATGCCTGTGATCCTGGCTACTTAGGAGGCTGAAGCAGGAGGATCAAAAATTTGAGGCCAGCCCAGGCAATTTAGCAAGATGTTGTCTCAAACTAAAAAACTAAAGAGTGAAGGATAAAGCTCAGTATAAAGCCTGGGATTCAAACTCTAGCACCACAAAAGAGGGGGAGAGAAAAAACGAGAAGGAGGAGGGAAAGAGGAAAAAGGAAGAGAAAGGGAGGAAGAAGGAGAGGAAGGCGAAGAAGAAGGAAAAGAAATGGCCATATGTCATTTTCCTTCATTTGTTTTCAGGTAAATATCAGCCAAATAACCAAGTCTGCTATCTACTCATCCAGTAAAATGTGGCACTTCACAACAAAAACAACTCATTTGTGTTGCTCATCGCAACTCTAGCTGCACAACTACTGCTACTCTGACACACATCTTGCACCTTCTGGTGCAGCACAAGTGCTCTTCCTATTTCTTCACACAGATGTCACAAAGGCAAGTTCTCAAGGACAGTGGTCTTCAACAATTAATATTTCTTGCATCGTTAAGTATGGCTATGTGAAAGTGGTGCCACTTTGTTTGTTGTTGTTGTTGTTTGTTTGTTTGTTTTAATAGCAATTGGGAGCAATGACCACGCATACTGGTTGGAGTCCCTGCACTGACCGTGCTTAAAGTACCACAGCTTTCTCTAACACTGGTTGTAAATGTCAAGTCAGTCAAAGCAGAAATGACATCTTAGTATTACTGTGAAAATAATGTGCTCTCAGAGCCTCCAGGAAGGATTTCAGGGATGCTGAAAGGTCTGTGAGTTATGGTTTGGGAATCACCAGTAGATTACTCCTGAAAGGAACAGACACAAGGTCACCTTGGAGAAAGAAAGGTCAGGACTGAAAAGGAGTCTCATTCTATCCCACACTTCCTTTTTCTGTCTGTGCATATATTACTTTTACAACATTGTACAAGGCCTGTGATCAATGGGAAAAAAAAAAAAACAGATCTAAGAACACTAGCTAGCACACAGTGGGCCCTCAATAACTCCTAAATTAATGAGCATGTACAATAAATGCAAAAGCAAAAAAATATCAAGAACTATAGGAGAGGGCACGAGTGCAGTGGAATTCTAAGAAAATATCATATCAGAGAGGATTAGGAAAGGTTCAAAATAAGATATTGAGGCTGGGCTTCACAGATGAGCAGAATTTGGATATCAGATTTCACACTTCACAAAATATTTAGGAAATACACCAAATGTCTGTGAAACTGAAAGCAATATCAGGATATCATCTTTTTTTTTTTTTTTTAATGGCCGGTTCAGCCTGCCCTGGGGGTGGGGCTGGCTGCAGCATGTGGTGCCAGGGATCGGGATCGAACTGCGGTCCCTGTGGTTGCCTAAGCTTTCCTAAGCAGGCGCTTTAGACCACTGAACCATCTCACCAGCCCCAGGATATCATTTTAAAAAACTAAGAATCAGGACTGGGTGGATAGCTCAGAGGCATAAGCACCCACCTGGTAAGTGTAAGGTTCTGAGTTCTAACCTTTGAACCATGTGTGGGTGTGCACACCTGTAATCACGGCACTGGGAGGTTGAGACAGGAGGATTACTACAAGTTCAAGACCAGCCTAGGGGTTACAAAAAGTGAGCACAAGGCCAGCCTGAACTGCACAATGAGACCCTGTCTCTAAATAAATAAGTAAATAAATAAAAATAAAAACTAAGAATTACATTGCAGATTTTAGAAAGATAGCTAAAAAGATTATATATTTCTTTAAAAAGGTCACATACTGAGCTTTTCAACCTCTTTTCATCTGAGCCCATCCAACTTAGGGTCCCTACAATGTCAGAATGCAGAAAAAGAAGCAACAGAACAAAATTAAAGCGTAGTCTTTATTTTTTTTTTTTAAAGTGTAGTCTTTAAAATTAAAAAGCAGCCTATTCTAATAACCAGAATAAAGATGCAGGAGTGAGACAAATGTGACCTATTGTATGAGCATTTCCTCTAACTCTCTGCAGGCCACGACAACAAAGAACAAACCTTACACCATTGTCCATGTTTTCAAAGTCATTCAGCACCCATAACTTCAAGATACTGAAGTGCTGTTACTGAAGGCTACATGTGTGCCAAAATCAGTTGTGAAATATTTCCAAGATATTTTTTATAAGTAAGGGTAAAGCACAAAGATGTGGGAATTCTTCAAAAAAAAAAAAAAAAAATCACAAGACTATACTTCTAATAATCCCCTTTCATCCATGAATATTCTGACATGCTTTTAGAGCACTGTTTGATTTTTTCTGTGTGTGTTCATAGTTGGGGCAGGCCTAAGAAAGTGGCATTCTGTGTAGCTCTACCAGTTACTCTAATCTTAACCTAAAGGAGATCCTAAACCAACAAAGGCAGAGCTAGGGAGAAAATCAGTGAACAAGAAAACAGTTGTGTCAGATTACCCTTTTGGGAAATCTTTATTCTGATTATTAGAATAAACAGACCACATTTTAACTTTGGTCTTTCTTCTTTTTCTGCATTCTGATAAGTAGGGACCCTGGCTTGGATGGGGTCAGACGAAAAAAATAAAAAATCAGCGAATCCTCCATAAACAGGGCAAACTAAGACCACAGGCTTCCCTGAGGGCCAGCCCTAGTTACAATGGTTGATGAAAACCCACTGAGGTTGCAGAGAGCAAGGACATGTGTGGGTTGTGAACAAGGCAGGGGATAGCTCCACTTGCAGACTGCTGAGGGGACAGCATGCAGGACTACCCAGGTTATCTGAGTATCACCATCAGTCCCCAACAAGGCAGCTCTGTCTGTGGTAAGGTGTCCTTCCCCTCTAACCTACCTAGCAGGAACAACTCCAAAAGGGTGAGAGCTACCTACAAGCTACCTTTACTTGACAAGATTTTATTCTGAACTACACAGTTTCTCTCTGCCCCTGAATATGGGAAGGGCAAGGTCATAGGACAGTCCCACTTCTCTACAATCTTTGCTTGATCAAAATAATGATAAAACACTACTACTTCATTTTAGGACTGTATACACTTTTAATTTATGAAAACACATTACTAATTTTTGGGGTTTGGGTGTATTTTATTGTTTTGTTTTGTTTTTTGGCAGGAATGAGATTCGAACTCATGACCTTGCACAAGCCAGGCAGGCACTTGTGCCATGGAGCTATCTCCCCAGGCCCTTGGCTTGGTTTTTGAGACAGGGTCTTGCTATGTAGTTCTGGTTTGCCTTGAATCCACTATGTATCCCACACTGGCCTGCTTCAGCCTCCTGAGTGCTTGCCTTACAGATGTGTGCTAGCACACCAGCAAGTATCAAAGCATTCACTATACTGAATGAATCTCTAGAACACTGAAATGCCAGTAAGGCTGATGTTCATCTGTTATAGCTGACAACCCAATTTTTGAGATATTGTATTTCAGTGGAGATTCTGAAATACTTGTTAGATGCCAGCTATTGTGCACAGATCCCAAAATTCTGCTTAAAACATGGTTCCTTTCACTACACAGTCCCATGTCAACAACAACCACAACATAAACCATAGAAGCCAACATTCCAGGTATGGAAGTATCCTGGGAACAGGACCAAGTATGACTGTGCCTACGTAACTGCTGACCTATTTTGGCCAAAAGAAAGGAGTCAGGCCAGTCTAGGTGAGGGAAAAGAAGGCAGGGCTGCTGCCTCCTTGACTGACACTGAACTTGGACATCTTCTTTAATACTTTGCTGTCTACTCCCTTTCTCAGCTTAAGCTACCTTTTTAGGTTCCTTTCTACATTACATGATCTTACTCCCTTTTCTTACCTATATAGCCACTGCACATTTGTCCAAAGTGGCAGGATAAATCAGACCAATAAATAAGAAAATTTACTTAACAAATATTTTTTCACTGAAACACTCGTGTTCTGTCACACAAATAATGAAGTTTTTGAAGAAAGGAAACAATTCAGTTAACTCCCAATTCCTAACAAATATTGAAATAGAACCACAAGGAACTAAGAGAATAATAAATATAATGAAGCAGAAGTTAGGAGCAATTTGCAAAACACATTTGATATATGAAAAAGCTAAACTATAGCTATGTGGTTCTTCTTAGATGAAATGTTTTAACAAATGTATACAGTAGATCCTGACAGAACCATTTATAATTTCAGACTTTGCAAATTCTCAAATCTACACATCTTAATAGTCCTACTACTTTTCAAACTGTGCCACATATCCCAAAATTTTTAAATTTGAATGTTAAGTTCAAATAGTTACAAGTAGATGTTGCAGTATGTGTATTGTGCAGCTCTGTGTGATGCACCACAAAGATAGCAGAGCCCACCTCCCAAAAGTCAGTGAGCTTTGATTAGTTAATACATGAGTGTGCCTATTTAATTAGGTGTTATTTTAGGAATTTACACCAGCCCCAGCAAAACATATTGGGGAATTTACTCTCTCCCAGTAAAAACATATTCATCAAAAAATTAAGGATTGGGGAGATAGCTCAGTGGTCTAAGCACCTGCCTGGCAAGCGCAAGGACCTGGGTTTGATCCCAGGTACTGCATGCCATGCCAGCCCCAGAACCTCGGAATGCTGAGCTGGCTACTGAAACTGGGCATGGTGACATACATCTGTAATCCCAGCACTGGGAAGGCTGAGACAAGAGGATCACAAGTTTGAGCTGCATAGTGACACCCTGTATCAAGTAAATAAATACATGATTAAACAAATAAGATGTTTTTAATTAAAAAAGAAAAAATAAAATTATGAAAATAGGGAATCAAAAAACTGAAAACGCATTTAAGCACCCAAAACAAAGTTAAGAAACATCATCTACAGACCTTCCTTGTAAGGCCAGCAGGCCTTCCTGATACTGAAGAATTTACTCTCTCCAGTAACAGCTGAATGGGCTATCAGCACCCAGACCCTGAATAGAGGCAACATCAAACCAGTCGCCCTCCAGCTCCCAAGCCTGTTATCCCAGTCTATTATTATTAGTCAAACAACCATTTATGGGGCTCATTTAACGTTTAAAAATCCGACAAAAGGGGCTAACCTAAGTGTGACAGGCTTTGTATGCAAAGTATTCAGGTATTTCATCCTCAGAATTCCAAAAGTGCAGTTACCCCATTTCACAAGGGAAGGCAGCTGAGGCCCAGTGGTGCAGAACCTGGAGTCCCAGGACTGGGGTGGAAGGGGTGCACTTGGGGAGGCCAGCAGCCTCTACCAACTGTGGATCTAGGCCATATGCCTGGGGGCGGGGCTCGGACTCTTCGACTGAGATTCTGGTACTGTGGAGCTGCAGAGCCTGGCAGCATCCTGGGTGAAGAACTCCTGGGGCTTCAGGGGAGGAGTTCACTTGTCCTGTGTGAAGGGTTCCGAAGACCTAAATGAGGGTGGCGTGGGGGTGAGAGGTGCTGAGTGAAAAGTAGCGGGGTTCCAGCCATCCCGGAAGAAGGATTCCTTAGATACTGGTTAAGGGTGTTCCGGGGTACCAAGTGAGCGGCCGGGGACACCTCGGTGCAAGGTTGCTGGGCTTCTGGCACCTGCGGTGGGAGTTTCCGGGGGTCCAGGGTGAAAAGCTGGAGAGGTCCCGGGGACATGTCGAGTGGGGATTCCGGGTACAGGACAGGTCCCAGGTGTGAGGTCCCTAGCGGGGTCCCGCGGCCACCCGCGCTCACCTTCAGACAGCTCCAGCTCCAGCTCCGCCAGGCTCTCGCGCACCTCGGGAGGCAGCGTTGCTGCCTCCAGTAGGCACCCACGGTCGGCCATGGCCGGGCCGCACGGGCGGCGGCGCAGGTTACACGTTCACCGAGGCCTGCAGACCCGCGCCGCCGCCGGCAACCAGCGGCGGGAGGGGCGCGGCCCAAGCAGCTCCGCACTGGCGCGGACACGAGCCCGGGCGGCTCCTCCGCGTTTCCGCCGCTCCGCGCATTCCCGTCCGCCGTACAAGAGAGCGCGCGGGGTTGGGGAGCTGGAAGCGGGTGGATTGGGAGTGCGCATGCGCGGCGGCCCTCCTGCGGTCTCTAACTCCTGATCCCGCCCAGCAACACGGAAGCTGCCTCCACTGGGAGAGGCGGAGAGCGTCTTTCCCGGCAGACCTCGCGTGGGCGGCGGGGTTGGGGTCTGGTGGTTGTGCTGAGAGTGCGCCACTACTCCGGGCCTGTTTGTAGCCAACGCAGGGGGTGTGAGTGTCCTCTCACGCCTTCACCCCCTGCTAAGGTGTCCTCACTAAGCGCGAAGGACTGGGAAAGACGCGGTCACGCTCGCTACATGGTGGAGCGAGCGGTAGTGAGAGCCACAAAGTACCGTAGGAGTGGGCACAATGAGGTCAGTGCCCTGCGGCGGCCTCAAGATCCTTGCCTAGCGCGTGTGCAGGGCGTCCAGGCGCGACGTCCTGTTTTCCCAGCAGGGAAGCCTCCCTAAGCAGGGTTCGCGCCAGGGCCCGCGCCTCAACTTTCTCTCCAGTCTTTCTTTATTCCCTTTTCTTTTCCTTTCCAGGTATTGATACCAGGTAAACATCCCCTACCCTAAACTCCATCTCAGCACCTGCGTCTGGAAAACCATCCAATTACTGTTAAAGCCAGTGATTAGGTGGGGTTTCAGGCGACATCGCAGACCAGTGGTGAAGCAGGACATTGAACTAGGGGGGAGTACCCTAACAGTCGGAATATTAAGTATTTCACTTATGAACCCACTGGATACTAGACAAAGTGATTGTTATTTCTGACCATAATTAAGGTGGAAACATAGTAAGAAAAGATGTTTGCTCTCCTTCACAACCCTAATCCCAAACTCTTAGGTTGGTAGGCTGCAGCAAGAGTACTGCAAACTGGACAGTTTGATAGAAATTTATTATTTTAAGTTCTGGAAGCGAGAAGTCTAAGATCAAGATGTTGGGCAGGGTGAGTTCTCTCTGAAGGCTGTGATGGGCAGTCTCCAAGCCCCTCCTATCCTCAGGTAGCTGTTAGCAATTTGATGATCCTTGGCTTATAGGCAGATAAATTTTTCATAATCTTCCAGTGTGCCTGCCTTTTTTGACAGGAATGATACAGAAGTATAACTCCCAACCTGCTAGATATCAGATATGCTAAGTTGATGTTGCCCTAAAGAACAATGCAAAGTGGCGGTTAAAAATAGGAAATTGGAGGCTTGCTGGTTAGCTCAGTTGTGTAAGCACCTGCATAGGCAAACCCAGTGCAGAGCAGGGTCCACAGTTTGATTCCCACCTCCACATGCCACACCAGATAGGCTCTGAAGGCAGCATGAACCAACCAAACCAAAAAAAAAAAAAAAAAAAAAAAAAAAAAAAAAAAAAAAAAAAAAAAAAAAAAAAAAAAAAAAAAAAAAAAAAAAAAAAAAAAAAAAAAAAAAAAAAAAAAAAAAAAAGCCTTCTCAACTATGGGGACCAGGGAGATAGCTCAGTGGAATAAATGCTTGCCTGCCAGGCGCAAGGAACTGAGTTTGATCCCTGATACCATCAATAAAAAAATAACATAAAAATGAATAAAAATAGGAAATTTTACTGAGTGACAGCTCTAGAGAGGCTTGCTAATGAAGTCCCTTTCCAGAGAAAGTTTTATAGAGCAAAATCAAACAGTGGGCAGGGTGTGGAACAAAACTATGATGGAGCAACAAGGTCATTCAAGTATAGTTGCTTAAATAATGTGGGTCCAATATAAAAAGTCATGAAGCAAATGTACATGGAAAAAGCAAAGAACTTTCCAGGAAGAGGATGAATGTGAGGGGCTTGGTGATTCACTGAGATGACTTATGTCTATCTAGACTTCATTAGACAAGGTGTTACCACTTATCCCCTCGGGGAGACATGTAAGCCTGATCATTTCCTTTTTATCTTGAGATTTAGATTCCCACAGATGCTCCTTTAGCCACAGTTGTAGTATAGGTTTTTTTTGAGGGGGAGGGGGTATGCCTATAATATTTCTGTCCAACTTAGCTGTTTATAATAATCTGTGAGCAAACTTTCACTTTTTCAAAAATACAATCATTCTCGATGTGGATACCCTCTGAGTTCATTTTAATTTGATCATCTGCAAAGACTCACTTCCAAACAAGGTCACTTTTACAGGTACTGAGGGTTAGGACTTCAGTAACATTTTGAGAGAGACACAGTTCAACCCATAACAAGTTGTAATACAACTCAACACATACTGACTTGTTGAGAAGTTTTTGTGGGGCTGGATTATGAGGATGCCTGATGAAGAAAGCTAGAAGACAAAGTTGTGTAGCATAGGTTATTGATATAAAAAGTCTTCCAAGATAAAAGAGATTTAATAGCCTGCCCATGACCACTGAGGCATTCTGGAGAATATTCACATTGTTACTTCAATCAGTGATAATTGGTCAGCTAGAAGTGGAAAAGACTCCAGAGACCTTGGTAAAAAGTAATATTCTCCAAATTCGAAGATAAACCCTATGCAAATACAGGTGTGAATGCATCCTAGTATTTTTTAGGGTCTAGTGGTTGGATACTCTAGGACATTCCTTCCAAAAGTAAAATAAGTGAATCTTGCATTTTTGCCCTTAAGAAAACACAATATCTAATGATTCTTGAACTGATTCTTGGCTCAAGTTTTGGAAGTATTCTATTCTTTGGAATATTACTTTGGGGAAATTACTTTTTGGAATATTCATCTGGAACAGGTTGTTGTGGGGAACAAAGGAAAGGAAACTGCCAGTTTTGAAAAGCACCCAGCACAGGGGAAAAAAATCTCTGAAGTTGATCTGTATTGCAGGCAGTCTTGCTGCCTGAGCTATATGATCAAGCAGATATCAGTGGTTGTTAGTGGTCAGGAATGGTGCAATATGGAGTTTCTAACATGATTGAGGGGGTAGTAGTAATGAAGGGCCCTGGGGTTTTATGCACCTGGTACAAAAAATTAGCTTCTGAAGTGGTTATATACTTGGGTGGCCTTAGAAAATGGAGCATGTTCTTGACGACAGATCACTACCTCATTCGTGATGAAAAGCACTAAGTTATCACATCAGGGTCTTAGCACAGGCCTCTGTTGTTGGTAGTTCAGTCACTCAAAATAACAGAAGAGGAAAAGCCTTGATGAGGGAAAGTCTATATTGTTAAACCACTGACAAGCTTCCTTCCATTCCATTGCTGTCCACTTTTTGCAACAGTTCATTCAGAATATACCATGTTGGCCAAAGAAAGAGTTGACTGACACCCATAGTCTTACATCATCTTGTCCACCAAGTAATATTAGCAAACAAGTCCTCTGGTAGGCTTTTATGTGGAACTATATATGTTCACATTGTACATTCTGTAAAGTTTCTTCATATGGTTCTCCTGTGGACTTCCTTTATATATATATATATATATATATATATATATATATATACATATATATATATATATATATATACACATATATATATATAGAGAGAGATAGATAGATATAGATATAGATAGATATAGATATAGATAGATAGATTTAATTTTATTTTAAAGAGTAAAAATAGCAGAAACAAAGAAAAAACAGTAACAAGAGTACAAAAGTAGTACAGAATTTCAAAGCAAGAAAAATTTAACAATGGTTGCATTGCATATTTTCATGATCAAATCAGTTTAAATCAGTAGATACAGGATTGTAAGACTCATCAAACAAACATTAACACTTTCAATAAACATTAATTTTTTTTTCTCTTCCAAATGAATTTTGTGTTTAGGTCAGTCTTCTAAAAAAACAAAAACTATAGGGATTGAGGATGCAGAAAACACAAGGTCATGAGATTGATTCCTGGTACTGCCCAAAATTTATGTATTTATTTATTTATTTATTTATTTATTTATTTATTTATTTATTTATTTATTTTGAGTCCTTACACTAGGAAGACTATACAATATTTCCATATGTAGGTCTGGTTTATTTCACTTATGAGTGTACGTTCAAGATACATCCATTTATATATGAAGTCTTCTAGTTTGTCATTCCTTATAGCTGAGTAATATTCCATTTTATGAAAATACCACATCTTTTTCAACCATTCTTCAGAGATGGGCATTTTGGTTGTTTCCAGGATTTAGCTATGACAAATTGTGCTGCTATGAACATAGGTGCACAGATATCACTACAACATGATGTTTTTAGTTATTCTGGAAAAATTCCCAGTAGTGGAATAGCTGGATTGAAAGGGATTTCTAGTTGGACTTCATTTCTTAATTAGAAAAACTATGTAATTCTTTTATTTATTGAAACACATATATAAATGGATCAAAAAAATAGGTTCACCTAGAAAAATTTACCCCAACCAATGGCAAAACAGTTTTCAGGAAGGTTGACTTTCTTGGTATATTCCTTCTATCCCTAAGGTAGAACTAGCACATTGTCCACTTACATTCCCACTTTTCTGACCCAAGCTAAGGGGCTAGAAGAAGAAACTCCCAGCAGTCCCAGATAAACATGGGAAGCCATAGTGGAGAAACCTAAATTTTTTCAGTGAGTTTATGTGCCTCTGATCCTATCTGGTAGTGGTTTGGTTTTGTTTTGTTTGTACTTCTCAGTATAAGCCCAAATCTCACAAGCCACCTGCAAAGACAAAGCCAGGAACATAATTACAGCAGTATGTCCAGTAGGCTGAATACAGGTACCATGTAAGTAATGGAAAAAGAAAAAAGAGGGGCCTGGCAGGATGGCTCAGTGGTATAAAGTGCCTGCTTGGGAAAGCTTGGGTGGCTTCAGGGACCGCGGTTCGATCCCCGGCACCACATGCTATGCCAGCTCTGCCCTCAGGGCAGGCCGAGTCGGCCATAAAAATGAATGAATGAATGAATGAATGGATAAATAAATAAATAAATAGAAAATCAAGAACCAGACACAGAATCACCCTTGTGCCTCCCCAGCACTGGAATTACAGGCATGTGCCACCACACCAATTTATTGATTGATTGATTGATTGATTGATTGATTGCTTGATTGAACTGGGGATTGAACTGAGGACCTTCCACCTTCCAGGCAGGCACTTGTGCCCCTGAGCTCTCTCCCTGGCCCCACCACACTAATTCTGGGGAGACATGACGCACTCAAGGTTCCAGAGCTGACACAGCATGTAGTATTGAGTGTCAAACTTGGGACCTTGCACTTGCCAAATGTGTTTAGACCCCAGAGCTATTTCCCCAGCACCATGGTTGGAATAGGTAGCTGAATCCTAGATTGTTTTCAACTTCTTGGCAGGCAACTACTCCCCACTCAAATACATCTTATACTTTGCTGCCTTTTGTTTAAAGAACATTGTGTTCTGAGCTCTCTCTTGGCCGCATGCTAAGTTGAAGGAGGTGTTATCTTGGTCCACAAGGTGGGCATATTTGGTACTATCAGAACATCCATAGTTCTTGACCTAAGGGCCAGCCAAATAGCTCAGTGGATTAAAGCACCTGCAAGCAGGCACAGGGGCTAGTGGTTCAATATCCAGGCCTGCTGTGCTGAGACTGGGCATATTGGTGCACTCTGGCATCTGTAATCCCAGCTCTTGGGAGGCTGTAAACAGGTAGATCACCGGGGGCCCGGCAGGATGGCTCAGTGGTCTAAAGTGCCTGCTTAGGAAAGGTTAGGCGGCTGCAGGGACCGCGGTTTGATCCCCGGCACCACATGCTGCGCCAGCCCTGCCTTCAGGGCAGGCTGAGCCGGCCATAAAAATAAACAAACAAAAGTTCTGAAATAAGAAAAAATAAAATAAAATAAAAACCAGGTGGATTGCCAAGAATCAATCTAGTAGTGAGACCCAGAAAACCCCATAGACCCTTCCCTAAAAATACAAAAAACAAAACAACAACAACAACAACAAAAGTTTTTGACCTGTTTGACTTTAGGAAGAAAGGTTTTATTCAAAAGATCCTCTAGAGTAGGTATACCAAAATCTCTTGTATGTCCCATTGTCCTCATTCATGAAGAAGTCACTGCTGTGGCAGGACTTCTATAAACATGGTTATTTGCTTTTGACAGCTTTGTTGATAATTGTTTTTCTACTTGCCTGAAGCTTAGCTCTCCTCCCTTCCTAGGTGAGATTTTGCATGTGTTCAATTTGTGCTTTTTCCTTTTCAAGTGTTGCTGGGTTTTTTCTGTCTCTCTTGATTTTTTTTTTAAGCCATTGAGCTCTGTAGACCTCATGTTCCTCTTCATCATTTTTATCCTCTTCATTTTTATCATCACTGATAACTACATCCAGGGTGGTCATAGGCTGCTTGATCTTCAGCTCTTTTATGGTCTTCTCTTCTACAAGCTTAAGTGTGTGCTTGCACCTTTTTTCAGCCATGCATTTGGCTTTCTGTTCCAATTCTTTTTTGTGGGACCAGTGTTCGAACTCACGACCTTGCACTTGCCCAGCAGGCACTTGTGCCTCCCCAGCCCCCTCTGTTCCAATTCTTGCTGCAGTGCTTCAGCTTCATTCTTCTACAGTCCTTCTTTTGAATGAAGACTAGTTTAAGGCGAGGTTGTATCCTGTCCTCACTGTCTATGTACTCTGCATACTCAAACCCTGATTTATTTTATTTATTTATTATTATTATTTTTTTTTTGTGGGACCAGGGTTCGAACTCATGACCTTGCACTTGCCCAGCAGGCACTTGTGCCTCAGAGCTATCTCCCCAGCCCCTCAAACCCTGATTTTGACTTTTCCAGAATGTCCTTTATCCATCATTTTCATAACTTCTCTTTTTTCTCTCCTGCACTTACTCATGCATCATGCACCAGTGATACTGTGCTTCCTTATCATCAATTTCTTCTCCATTGCTATCTTCACATTCCGTATGCCAAGCATCTTCTTCTATGTCTGAGTCACTGTTTCCCGCCACTTCAGGTTCCACCAATTTCAGATGTCAAGGCAAATCTCCCTTTCACTAGTCTCCCTTCACTAATCTAGTCTTATCAGTGACACCCAGGTGTCACTAAATGAGTTCTCTTCCTGCTCCTCAGGCTGTGCTTCTTGTTCTTGGCTTTCATAATGAGGTAAAATTCATTTTTCTAAGCTAATGATTCAGTAAGGGGATAGTCAAGTCTCTTTCCACAACTTTGTGTTCACTTTCTCCATTGAAATCTTAACCTTTCTCATGATGGACCAGGGTGCCCCTAGCCATAGTCTGAATGGGCACTCTCACAAGTGAGTTTGGGATAAACATGTTGATAGCAGCAGCAGTGAGTCCCCAAACTTGACTGATTCCAAACAGTCCTATGGATTTCCTTGAGACTAATCTTGGAACTATGATGGCCAGAGAAGCTGGAGGCAGGTCCTTGCAGCTGAGACTTGGTACAAGTTGGAACCTTGCCACCACAGCTGATGGGATGGGACAGTTATTGTGATAAGGCCACTTGGACATGGGATATGGACTGAGGGTGGAAAGAAAATGGAATGTATGTCTACAGAAGCAATGATCCAGACCTAATTTACAAGGACCTTCATGACTTTTCACCACATTCTTTTTTGAGACAGAACCTCAATTTGTAGTTTGGGCTGGCCTCAAACTCAAGGCAGTCCATATGCTTCAGCCTCCAAAATGCTGGGGCTACAAGTGTATATGGCATACCTGGCTCTGATCACATTTACAGTTTTATCTGATGTGTTCATACTTGTACAGTGATACTCAGTATTTTATTTTGCTTTGCTTTTTGGTACTGTGCCTTTGCACCATGCCACATGCCTAACTCTTTATTTTTATTTTAAAACAAGGTCTTGCTGAGGCACTAAATTGTCTGTGCTGGTCTCAAATTTGTAATCCTCCTGACTTAACCTCCCTAGTTGCTGGGATTATAAGCATGAGACACCACACAGCTTTCAGTGTTGAATTTAAAAACAAACCTCTTATATCTGACTGCTGAGACAAGATCATTCACTCGAGACACATGTATTACAAGGTGTTGAAAGAATCCCAACATGGTGGTAGGAAGGGAGTAAGTCACTCATGCCTACAGATTCCTCTATCCTGCTAAGGAAGAATGATTTTTTTTTGGTCTGGTATAGCTGATGGTACTATGCAAAAACAAAATTCTTAAAGTTTTAATGAATACAGGAGAGAATTTCTTCTAAAGGTCAGGAGTGCTGTTATGAGGTGGTTAAAGAAAATCTCAACAGGATTTAAAAGAAGCACCCAGGTACCTGAAGATCCTGAAACTTGCCAGAACCCTGTTCACTCCAGGCCAACTCTGCCTGTGGATTTTATGTCTAGTCATGGCTACTAGCACATTCTAAGCCTGTTCTGCATTTTATTTCCCTTTCACATGGGGTGGGAGTGATTACTGACTTAGCAACATAATCATGGATGAGGTCAACACCCAGGGAAAGAATATAAGCCCAGAGAAAGTGGCAGCTCTAGGAAGAAACAACAGACTAAAAAGCCTATGCTTATTGTAAGCTGTAAAAGTAACATGGCATTTTACTCTGAAAGTGACTTTTCAGAGCAGGCTAGAGTTGGAAACGAAATCCAATGTAGCACCTTCCATATTTGAGAGGGCTTAATCAGGACTTTTTTAACACTAAGTCACAAAACAACTTGGTTTCCAGTGTTATACTACAGTGACTGGGTGAATAATAAACAGAAGAGACAGTTGTGGAGAGGATACAAACTAGACAAAGAACCCCAGAGATTTAAGCTCTAAGAGGGACACAGAGCCCTGCCTTCCATGGAGAGAAGCCAGTCCCTTTGTATGTGGCCCAGAGGTGAATGAATGTGAAAGTGCTGACATTAACTCCCGCAGTGTGCTTGAACCCCTGTGTTGCTGCCCATATCTAGCACAGAGATGAGTGATCTAATTGTTTTCCCAATGTGAGCAACAGCATGCCTCAGCTTGGATGGTTGCCTCAGCCAGGGTATACAGACAGAGGGGCCTCTGAAATGGAGAGAGCAACTCATAAACCTATAGGCCAGGAAAGTAGGTGGAAAAAACTGAATGGATAAGATTCTAAAAAAAAAAAAAAAAAAACCTAAAACTGAAGATCCTGGAAAGAAACACTCATTCAAAAATAGGAAGATTTTAAAAAAATGTGGATATTTTCTTCTTTTAATTTTTCCTACTTTACTGCTTTTTTTCTTCTATTTTCTTGTTTTCTGTTACTTTTATGTAATTTCACTAATTTTATTTTACTCCTAAAATAGTACTGTGTAATCTCTCTCTCTCTCTCTCTCTCTCTCTCTCTCTCTCTCTCTCTATATATATATATATATATATATATATATATATATATATATATATATATAATGAAAGGGTCTACAGGGTATTTAGGGTCTCACTCCTAGATAGGACTTGTAGTGTCACCACATCCAGGCTCAATTGCTATCTCAGTGTGCCCCAGGGTCAGGGCCAGCACAGCCGGCCCAGAGATTGAACCCCTGGCCCCTGTATCTCTTTTCTCTCCCCAGTTTCCATTGCTTAATTTTTCAAACTTTACTTCAGTACTGCCATTCCTCACTCCCTCTTTTTACTAGTATAATGAGTAAGGTTTTTTTTTAACCTTTAGATTGTTAATTATTATTACTATTGAAGTTTTTTCTGTTGTTAGTGAAGGTATAATTGCTGGATTTAGTTGATATTTATTGTATGTCATTATGTGGCTTCTCTTAGTGTTTGTATTATAGATCTCTTTTCTGTTATTCAGAGTCGTACATCATTGGTTCTTATGGTGTGTAAGTATCCAGGTTTTCTTTTTTTTTTTTTTTTCCTCTATCCCTCCGGCCCCCTTTAACAGAGTATTGCTGTGTAGTTCAGGCTGGCCTCTACCTCATTAAGCTTCCGCCTCAGTCTCCAGAGTACCAGGATTACAGGCATGTGCCATCATGCCCAGCTCAGTTTTATCTTTTCTTTCTTCTCTCTCTCTCTCTCTCTTTTTTTTTTTGCGGGACCTCGGTTCGAACTCACGACCTGGGACTTACTAGGCAGGCACTTGTGCCATGGAGCTATCTCCCCAGCTCCTAGCTCAGTTTATCTTTTATGACACTATTGTTGCTGATTTTGTTTCTATAGCCAGTGTGCATACTTGTTATTATTAATTTTCTCTATGCCAATATCTGAATTGTCTTTATGTCAGTAATAACATTGCAGAACATGCTCAGAGAGCTAGGTGGTTGGCAAATTACTCTGTATCCTTTCCTCCCAAAAAATGGAGGTGATTGGGTCTTGGGACAGCGGCAAAGACCTACAGTTAGCCACACTTGATGCATCACTAAAAATCAGACACTAAAGAGGTCTCTGTACTAGCAATAAAGTCCTTCCACTATAATCAACCTGCAAACCTCAGCACAAAACAAAGAGGAGGAAGAGGTAGAGGAAAACAGCAGCACCAGAAGGCAACAAAATGCCTCTGAAAACTGCCAACTCAGCCAAATCCATCTCCCTGATCCATGGGGCATTGATGGGGAAGAAATTAACAGTCACATAGAAGAGTTACTCAGAGTAGGAAAAGAGGAAAAAAGAAAACATTAAGAAATATTCAGTTGGTGGTGTGCATAACTGTAATTCCAGTACTCAGAAGGCTGAGGCAGGAGAATCACTGCAAATTTGAGACCAGTCTAGGGTACAAAGTGAGCACAAGGCCAGGCTTCTGAAGTGCATTGTGAGATCCTGTCTCAAAAAGAAAAACAAAAGTGTTCATTAAAGTGTTCATTGAGATCAAAGAAGTTATAACTAAAAAGAACAATGGACTTAATAAAAGGAACAGCAAATTCACAGACAGGAAAGATAATAATAAAGAACTAGCTGACAAACAAAATATGAATGACCACTTTAGTAAGAATCAAAATTCATGAAAAGGTTCCAAACGTAAATCTAGGAGATTGAAAATTCTGTTAAAAGTATAGACAATAGAAGTGATCAATGTGAGGACAGTGTCAGCACTAGAAGACAAGGCTGGCTCATGCCAGTGACCAATTATAAGACGTACTTAAAATATAAAAAATGAATCCAACAGCTATTAAGTGAATTGAAAAAGACTGAGATTATTTGGAATTTGTGAAAAATTAGAAGACAGAACATATAGCATAAATGCTGTTTATTAAAATACTAGAAAGTTTCCAAGATGTGTGGAAAGAATTGAACATGCACATAAATGAGGTACAGACATGCCCCCAAGTAGCCAAAATTAGAAAAGAACTTCAAAACAGCATAATCAAACTCCTAGAAGTTCAAAACAAGGGCAAAAATCATAAAGAATGCTAGAGAAAAGCAGTGTATCATTTATAAAGGGAAAGCCATTAAAATTACAACACATTTCTCAACATTTAAAAACCTAGGAAATAAATTTTGGAGTAGTATTTCAAGACCTAAAAGAAAGCGCCTTCAAAAGCATACAGTATATCCTAAAAATTTATCGTTTTTTTTTTTTTTTGTGTGTGTGTGTGTGTAATTATTTTTATTTATTTTTAAATAAATATATTTTTAATTTAACAATGGTTATATTATGTATTTTCATCACAGATCAGTTTATTTTTTTATTTTTTTATACCCTGTTATTTTGTTTTGTCAGAGATGGATGTTCCATTGTAGTTAGAGAAACTGTATTTGGAGAAGTCTTCAAGGGACCTTTTTGTACTTGACGCCAAACAAAAAAATTGTAGATACTTGAATTCAGCAAAATAACCCAATGTAGTCTAATAGTCTTTAAGAGTAGTGGGTTACCAACACAACTGAGAATTGTTCAAAGTTGTTTGTCTGAGCCTTTTACAGCTCAGCATATTAATATAGCTTTACTTTTACGCATGTACAACTTTTGCCTGTCACTTGTAGCCCACTGTCTTCAGTGTCCACAAAACTGACGTTTTTACCTCATGTTACTTCTTATATATTATTAACCAAGACAGATGTCATCATCTGTTACCTCTGGTGAATACCAGTTCTTTTCTATCTAAGTAAAGTCTAATCCTGCAGAGACAGTTAAGTTTCTTTTTTTCTTTAAATTTTATTTTAATTTTATTTTTTGGTTTAAATTTAACAATGGTTATATTACATATTTTCATCATCAGATCAGTTTAGATTAATAGATATAGGTATATAAGATTGATCAAACATTAACACTTTTTAAAAAATAATTATTTATTTATTTATTTTTTCTTGTTTCAGAACTTTTGTTTGTTTATTTATTAGTTTTATGGCTGGCTCAGCCTGCCCTGAGGGCAGGGCTGGTGCAGCATGTGGTACCGGGGATCGAACCGTGGTCCCCGGAGCCGCCCAAGCTTTCCTAAGCAGGTGCTTTAGACCACTGAGCCATCCTGCTGGGCCCCTAAACATTAACACTTTCAATAAATATTATTTTTTTTTATCAGTTGACACACTGCATATTGTCCTCACAATAGTTATACAGAGCACAGGGTGTGGACATGACACACCTTCCTATTGACATTGGTGCCGGGTGTGGTGGCGCAAGCCTGTAATCCCAGCACTCAGGAGGCTGAGGCAGGAGGATTGGTGCGAGTTCAAGACCAGCCTGGGCTACAAAAGTGAGCTCAGGACCAACCTCAACTGCATAGTTGAGACCCTGTCTCAAAAAGACAAAAAAAAAAAAAAAAAAAAATTGATATCGGTAAGGAAAGAAAAAAAAATTTGAGCTTTTATATTAGGGAGACTATACGATATTTACACATGTACGTATGGTTTATTTCACTAATGAGTATATGTTCAATATACATTCATTTATATATGAAGTCTTCCAGTTTATCATACTTTATAGCTGAGTAATATTCCATTGTATAAAAATGCCATTTTTTTCAAACATTCTTCACATGATAGGCATTTTGGCTCTTTACAAGATCTCACTATTACAAATTGAGCTGCTATAAATATAGGTGCACAGGAGCTGGGGAGATAGCTCCGAGGCACAAGTGCCTGCTGGGCAAGTGCAAGGTCGTGAGTTCGAACCCTGGTCCCACAAAAAAAAAAAAAAAAAAAAATGTAGGTGCACAGATATCACTATGGTATGATGTTTTCAGTTCTTCTGGGAAAATCCCCAGTAGGGGGATAGGTGGATTGAGTGGGATTTCCAGTTCTAGTTTTTTAAGGAGTCTCAACACTGCTTTCCATAATAGTTGTACCAATCTGCATTCCCACCAGCAGTGGAGAAGGGTTCCTCTTTTCCCACACCCTCTCCAGCATTTGTTGCTGGTTGATTTCTTTATGATAGCCATTCTTTCTGGAGAAGAATGGCTGCATTCCCACCAGCAGTGGAGAAGGGTTCTCAGCATATTAATATAGCTTTACTTTTACGCATGTACAACTTTTGCCTGTCACTTGTAGCCCACTGTCTTCAGTGTCCACAAAACTGACGTTTGTACCAATCTGCATTCCCACCAGCAGTGGAGAAGGGTTCCTCTTTTCCCACACCCTCTCCAGCATTTGTTGCTGGTTGATTTCTTTATGATAGCCATTCTTTCTGGGGTGAGATGGTATCTAAGTGTTGTTTTGATTTGCATTTCACGAATAGCTAGCGATGTGGAGCATTTCTTCATGTATTTATAGGCTTGCTGCATTTCTTTGTCTGAGAAGTGTGTGTTCATCTCAGATGCCCATTTCTGGATTGGGTCTTTGAATTTTGTAACCCTAATGGTTTTTAGTTCTTTGTAGATTCTAGATAGAATACCTTTGTCTGAGTACTTGTAAGTTAAAATCTTTTCGAAATTTGCGGGTTGTTTTTTCACTTTGTTGGTAATTTCCTTTGATGAGCAAAAACTTCTTAGCCAGAGGAGGTCCCATTTGTTGATGCTTTCAAGTGTTAAACGTGCAATCTGACTTCTGTCCATGAACTTTTTGCCTACTCCGATGTCTTCAAGATTTCCTCACACTTTCTCTTCCAGGAGATATGTTTCTCTTTTAATATTTAGATCTTTAGTCCATTTTGACTTTAGTTTCGTGCATGGTGATAGACTTGGGTCAAGTTTTAGTTTTTGGCATGTAGAGAGCCAGTTTTTCCAGCACCATTTGTTAAAGAGACTATCTTTCTTACAGTAAATGTGTTTGGCCTCTTTGTCAAAAATAAGATGGCTGGGTGTGTTTCTATTTGCTTCTGCATCTTCTAATCTTTTCCACTGATCATCAGGTTTATTCTTTTGCCAATACCATGCTGATTTTATTACTGTAGCTTTGTAGTATAACTTTAGGTCAGGAATTGTAATGCCTCCTGGCCTACATTTGTTGCCCAGAATTATCTTTGCAATTCTGGGTCTTTTTTGGTTCCAAATAAATTTTAGGAATGATTTCTCCAGGTCTGTGAGGTATGTTGATGGTATTTGGATAGGGATTGCATTAAATCTGTATAACAATTTAGGGAGTACGGCATCTTAACAATGTTAGTTCTTCCTATCCAGGAGCAGGGAATACCTTTCCATTTTCTGAAATCTTCTAGGATCTCTTTATTCAGAGTAATGTAGTTTTCATTGAAAAGGTCTTTTACTTCTTTAGTTAGGTTAATCCCTAAGTATTTCATTTTTTTTCGGTGGTATCATAAGAGGTACTGCTTCTCTAATTTCTCTCTCAGTGTGTTTGTTATCTGTGTAGAGGAATGCCACTGACTTTTGTGTGTTGACTTTGTAATCTGCTATGCCACTGAATTTGTGTATTAATTCCAGTAGCTTCTTGGTGGAGTTTTTTTGGTCTTCTAAGTAGATTATCATGTCATCTGCAAATAATGATAGTTTTACTTCTTCTTTACCTATTCTTATTCCTTTTCTCTTGTCTAATGGCTGTAGCTAATGATTCTAGAACTATATGGAATAGTAGTAGTGATAGAGGACATCCTTGTCTTGTGCTAGATTTGAGACTAAAAGACTTCAGTTTTTCCCCATTTAGAATTATGTTAGCTGTTGGATTGTTGTAGATGGCTTTTATCAGGTTGAGGTAGAGGCCTTCTATTCCAATATTCTGTAGGACTTTGAACATAAATGAGTGTTGAACTTTGTCGAAGGCCTTTTTGGCATCAGTTGAGATGATCATGTGCTTTTTGGCTTTGGCTCTATTGATATAGTGTATTGCATTTATAGATTTGCATATACTGAACCATCCTTGCATCCTTGGGATGAATCCTACCTGGTCATGGTGTATAATCTTCTTAATAATTAGTTATATTCTAATGGCTACGATTTTATTGAGAATTTTTGCATCTGTGTTCATGAGAGAAATTGGCCTGTAGTTTTCTTTTTTAGTTGCATCTCTCTCTGGTTTTGGTATCAGTGTAATACTTCCCTCTAGGAATGATTTTGGAAGGATTGTTTCCTTTTCAATTTCACTGAAGTATTTGAGGAGTGTTGGGATTAAGTCTTCTATAAATTTTTTGTAGAATTCAGTAGTGAATCCATCAGGTCCTGGACTTTTCTTTGTCAGTAAGCTTTTTATTATATTTCGTATTTGACTGGCTGTTATTGGGTTATTGAGAGTTGTTATATCTTCTTGATTGAGTTCAGGTAATTTGTACTTTTCTAGGAATCTGTCCATTTCATCTGTGTCTTCAATTCTGTCAGAATAAAGATTCTCAAAGTAGTTATTTATGATCCTCTGAATTTCTGCTGTCTGTGTAGTAATTTTACCCTTTTCATTCCTTATTGCTTGAATTTGAGTCTTTTCTTTCCTCTTTGTGATGAGGTTAACTAGGGACTTATTAATTTTATTAAATCTTTTAAAGAATCAGCTTTTTGATTCATTAATTCTTTGTATTGTTTTCTTTGTCTCAATTGAATTGATTTCTGCTCTAATCTTTATAATTTCTTCCTGTCTTTGGGCTTTCAATTTCGTTTGCTCTTCTATTTCTAGTCGATTGAGGTGCTCCAGGAGAGTATTTATATGTTCCCATTCTGTTTTCTTAATGTGTGAGTTCAGAACTATAAATTTCCCTCTAAGAACTGCTTTCATTGCATCCCATAAATTCCGGTAGGTTGTGTTTGAATTTTCATTAAATTCAAGATATTGTTTAATTTCATCTGTAACCCACTGGTTGTTGAGAAGAGTGTTGTTTAATTTCCATGTATTTCTGGGCTTTTTTTTTTTTTTT